>JAUMHM010000085.1:54877194-54896538 GCA_032362435.1 Melikaiella ostensackeni
TATAACAATATTGCTATGATTCCAATTTTAAATTATACAATTTAACCATTTAAAAAAACAAATTATTTGGGAGGCATTGAGTTTCAAATGTTCAATTTGAAACATTATCTAAAATAATTCAATTTTGAATGCCTAGTTCTTGCATGATTTATTTTATGGGCAAATTTTTTGTTTATAGATTAATTTAGCAATTTTCAAATTCAGAAAATTGAAAAGCTACATTAGAAATATTCGGTTTTTAATGCTTTTTTGGAATTTTTTAATTAGGCACGATTGCAATTTAGAGTTATCATATATAGTAAAATCGTTAAATTTCAAATATGTATCAATATTAAATTAGTAATTTTGAATGTTTCATTTTGACATTTCTAATTTTTATATTGTGCCGAAAATTTAAAACGCTATTTCAGTTTTGTAGATTTAAAATTGAACTCTTTAATTATGAAGATGTCTAATTCAAAAATGTTCACCCTCGAACGTTCCCATTTTTTGTGTACATCGACGACAATTTTTGAAGTTTCATTTTGAATTTGAAAAATTTCCAATTCCCTTAATATAAAACTATTCATTTCGAAAAAGAAGTAAAAATTTGTAACATTGACGTTTTGAGAGCTATGAATCTCAAATTGTAGAATATTAAAAGTTATAATTTTGATATCCTACAATTTCTCAGCACTTCAAATTAAAAAATTTTCAATCTTGAACGTTCTAAATTTGAAAATGGTCCATTTTTAAGTTTTAAAATTGCCTAGTATTGACATTTTTTCTATTTAAAAGTATATTTTAATACAAACAATTTCCGCCTTCAAAAAATTCAATCGGTCAAATAGAACCAAATATATTGCATTTTTGCAAAACTAAAATGCTGAAAAACATTGGTTTTAATTATTTTCAAACGATACAGTTTTGAAAGATTTTTAAATAAAGCCAAACCTTTTCCAATTTAAAGTTGTTTAATTTTAAGTGATTTCAGTTTGAAATAATTGAAATAATTTTGAAAGCTTCAAGCTGAAATCTATTCCAGAAGTAGGGCTTTAAATTTACAGTATTGAAAGATTTATGAAAGAGGAAGTCATACATCTTTTATCACATTTGGAATCATTTTTACTTTTTTATATGATAAACTAAGAAAGTTGAAGATTTCACTTCTGCTTCAAATTAAAAAATTGTAATTGTAATAAATTTGAGCATATTAATTATTTTTACTGAAACTAACATCAAAAATTAAAAAGGCTAACGGCTTCTTCTTCATCCAAGTATTGTAAATCATGAGAAAATTAATAACTGTATACTTAATTAAAGAAACTAAGTGAAGCGACAAATATATTTATTTCCAAAATATTAGTTTCCAATTATTAATTTAATTTTGTTGTACAATTTCGAAGATTTAGAATTGATCCCAGAGAATTTCAGATATTATCAACTGCACATTATTTCATTTTACATGTATGTGATTTTAAACTTCAAATAATAAAGTGAACTTGGAGGGATGCTGTAGTTCGCTTGAAAAATTGCTAAATAATTTTAACACACAAATTGGCATACACTGGCATACACTGTCATTCTATGTCTTATAACAGGAACAAACAAATTGAAAAAAAAAACAGGAATAAAAAAACAAAAGATCTCTGCGAATCAACTTCACACTTTGAACGGAATGTATTGTTTGCGTACGCTTGTAGATTATTATTATTCATTGTTTCACTCTTAGTAAAATAAATCGTATTCAACTGCAAACTTATTTGCATCCTAGAGAGTCCTTATTTGGAAAAATCAATCCAAAATAATTTGTGATATACCTATAATTGTCTGTAAAATACCATATAGTTAAAATAATACCAAGAATCCACATAACGAAAAATGTATCTCAGAAAATGAATGTTTGAAAGACTTCTTTTACGAAAATTCAAGAATAAAGTAAAATCAATAAAAAAGATTTCGCTGTGCTACATAGAGAAGAAAGTTTTCCTTAGTCAGCGAAATGCAAGTCTCAATTTACATTCAAAGCAGGGAGTGTTCTTTTTCCATCCACCGATGAATGATAAATGAAAGTGCAACGAATTCAGTCTCTTTAAATTATACGAGCAACTGATATAGGTCAAATTGTGAATTACCACAAAATAATGTCATTACAATGCCATATTATTAAAAAAGATTTTCAAGAGAAAATGATAGTGCAGGTGCTTTTTCGAGAATGAAAGAAAATGGAAGGAAATTCAGGGCATCCTACGAGAGGAGGAAAAAGATCTTTTATCTCTAGGCTCTTATCTTTCGCATAATGCACTTTTAATTAATACTAGCCGCTTTATTCTTATTGCATCTTCTACTGTCTTAACAGAAGCTTGAGGCCAGAAAGATAATTATTATTGTTTGAGTGCACGCCTTAACGCTTTTGCAAATATATTTCTAGGAAATGCTGCTAATTAAAACAAAAGTTCTTTTTCTTGTCTTACGATAAGCTCCTAATTAAAACCTCCAATTAAAGTAGAAATACAAATTTCACGTCTTTATTTCGTAGGAAATGTACAAAGCTGAACACAGTATATCTTATAATAACCATTATAATAAAATAAAATTTTGCTGGATTGATTACGTAAACAATTCATTAAATATAAAAGTTATGATACCCACAAATCACAAGAAACTTTACTAACTTTTTTGAAAAAGCAAAACTTTGCAATCAATTTTCGTAACAAGATGGTGTCACCTTAATTGTGCTGGGGTCCTTGGTTTTTCATTAAAATGAATTTGAGAGACCTTTAAGTATTTTTTTGAAAATTCATACATAATAAACAAGGTTAAAAATATTATTTTTGAGTGTACTCATACAATGAAATTGATTGAATAATATGTTAGTTGTAAGGCAGCTTGTAATAAGAGTAAGTGGCCTCAAGAAATGGGATATAAATTTTATTAGAGTCACATGTATTATTTGACTCATAAATTTTCACTTTGTACGTGTTGACTATGAGGGAACAACGACTAAACGTGGGTGAGAATAAGCTGATAGATAGCACCGGATATCAGGGCACTTGTAAACGCCATAGAGGACTTACGGAAAATGCCAATGGCTGTGCGCAATCCAACGGTTTATTGATTTCTAACCCTTACACTTTTTTATAGACTCAACTTTATTATAGATGGAAACGTGCTTTTTGGGCAGTTTTTCTAAACGACATTTATCGCCGTATGGGGCATTATTTCTCAAGTATACCGACTCAAGAGAATCAAAATAGCCCAATCTAAGTCAAACTTGGGCAAAGTGTTGTTATATTGGATAGTAGTTCATGGGGGGGGGGGGGAAATTTTGTTGTTTGGAAAAATATTTACTGAAAGGGAAGGATGCAAATTTTTAGATTTTCGTGGATATCGTCTATTTCGGCAATTTTTAACATAATTAAAAAAAAAAATATATATATATATATATTTGACCTTCAAAAATTAAGGTTAATTAATGAAGAATTGTTCTTGACCTGTATTCTACTGAAAAAGGCCACAAACAATTCTTCATAATAGAATAAAGTTTATAATTGAAGCCTCGGCAGAGATAACGTTGGATCAACAAAAATAATTTGTTTTGCTGCAATCTTTGTTCAAACTGTGAGCATATGCTGATATAGTTTGTTATGTGATACAGTTTGTTCAATGACATATACCTAAATGTACTACAAAGTGGAACAGAATATCCTAAATTGATAAATTTAATATATTTCTAATATATTACGATAAATTATTGTGCACTTTTTGATGACAAAATACAGCTTTGAAAAAATATGAAGGACACCTAGTAGAATAATTTAGGAAGGAACCTTGAATTTTAATGCAGATTCAGGATGGCAATAAATTAATTTTTTTTATAATTTTCATTTTGTTATTTGAATGCCACTAACTAGTACAATATGGAGTTTTTAAATAGAGTTTGTAGTTTAGAGTACCTGATAATGTTGATATTATTCCATTTCTCATTATAATTTACTATTTTTCATCAAAAATATTTGGCGTTCCTCGTAATTGGTGCCTTTAACCTACAACTGCAACCTTAAAAGGTCCTCTATTCAATTTTTGAAATATTTTTACGCAAATATTTGACATTCATAAAATAACTAGAAAATAATTTAAACTTATGCAACTATCATAAAAATACTCATTTCCAACATAAATATCCATTTACGTTTTATGCCTACTTTTTTCTGAATACGCCCGAATAACGAGGAAATAATATGGAAGCTTCTCCATTTATATACAGAAATATCAAAACAAATCTACATATGATTACCAAACTCATGCATTATACATACTAAGCGAAATGTTTTCGATAAAAATAAATGTCCAGGTTTTTGGGAGAAGTATATTATACTCTGAGTGATATTATGAGATACGGAAAGACGGAAAAAGTAAGAATTGGTCATAAACCGACACAGTAGCTTGCCTTATGGAATATTTAACTTTGTCTTCATATTGTCGAACTTCATCATTATTAACTAGTAATCTTAAACATAAAAATGCTTCGCATCATAAATGAAAGAATGATGATAAAAATCTTCTACTTTGCAAACAAGATGACTGTTGGTAATGGTTTTGTTTTTATTTGCTTGCTTTACTTTTAATAGGGTTTCTTTTCTGGACGATTATTTTCGCAATACCGTCTTTGAAGTTCAAAAGCTCTCCAAGCAAGAATTAAGGAGGATGGGAGCAAAGTAATTAGAAGCTGATTCTGTATCGAGTGTAGAGGTGTTTCTGGAATATTCTATAATGAGGCTCGGAAGGATGTTGTGAAATATTTTCAGCACTTATCTTATAAATTATAGTGCCTTGAATGTAAGGCATCATTTTTCCGTACACACACCTGAAATTTATGCATTCTCATTGGTTGAGATATTATTTATTCTTCTCTTTTGAGAGCTAGTACTTCAAAATAAGGTTGATTAACTTTAAATATAAAGAAAAATACATGTATTTTCGATTTTTATCTTTTTTCCAATTTTATAAACAGCTAAAAAGAAGGTGGTTTAATTTTGAAGTCGAATATATCTTAATAAATTTGAGATGACAGAGGATTTACTTTAGTATTCAGTTGAGCATTCAGATGATAATATGTGTGAAGAAGCATTCCCTCTTTATAGAGCACGAGTCGACTAAATCCTGACTTAACCCAATTACATTTTTATTGTGCATTAAAACTGCAGTGTGCATGAAACAAACTTGGATTCCCATAAAAGGAAACATTCTAATTAGTTTTAAGTTTCAATCACGAAGCGACGATTCAGAGATTTGCAAAATATTTGTTGAAGAGCAAGCTTTGTTTATTTTTCATTTTCATAATATAATTAAATTTAATTATTTTATATTTATGTTACTTCTTAAAAAATATTATTGCATTATTTCAAATTCTTACAACTTGTTAGAGATTTTGTTATTATTAAAATTATCTACAGCAAAAATTATACCCTTCTCACTGCATAAGGTTTTTTTGTATTTTTTCAATAAAAATTTAATGATTTTAACAATTTAAAAATCCTTCTACAATCCTGTACCCAATTATGAATAAATTTTCAAGTACAAAAATTACTAAGCTTTCTTGTATAATACTTACAAAATAATTCTTATTACAAAATTTGTAATAACCTCCTGCTTTCTAAAAACGGTATAACAAGTAAATTACTCAATCATCCTACATTTTAAGTGATTTTTTTGTAAATATAACTAACATTCAACCACCGTATATAAATAACGTAAGAGTTATTTGCAGAATTTAAGATCTCCCTCCACCTCCTGTAAGGCTTTTTCTGTACTAAATGTATAAATTTATGCAACTCGAAGGTGGGCGTAAGTAATTGTCTTTCACGACAATGTTAAACAATTTGTTCACCTTATGCGTAAGCTTTTAATAATTCATACTCAGGGACCTGACAGTCTATCTGAAAGTAATAATTAGTGAAACATGATACTGTTTATTCAATAATCATGCGGAACTTTATAGTCTCTGCGTGTTCAAATAAGAGGTGAAGATTTCAGGCATCATTAACCTTGGCTTGTCGAGAAGAAACAAATGTCACTGCCTTAGATTAAAAATACTGTAAAATTGAATTATTCTGACGTACTTAATGCAAACAATCCAAGTATGAAGTGTAAAGATCTGATTAATAAATCTTCCCCTTCCACATAATTCTCCAAATAAGAAACGAATTATAATGCCAACAATGAGATAGTCGTTAGTATATATGGGCCGGCAGACTTTCAAAAACGTCTGAAGCAATCTAGAGGAAAGCAATTCTTTTACGCAGAGAAAATGAAGTTCTTTTTTGCTGCTTTGCTCTTTACCTTTGCGGTCTTTATTCGTAAGTATAATATTTAAATTCGTTAACACTTAAAAATAAATACCTGCCGCTACAACATTCACGTAACCCTGCAGACATACAGATAGACGGACACCGACAAAATTTTATAATTTTCGGACTCTGTGAGTATCAAAATATAAAACTCCGTTAAAAAAAACCAATAGAAAATTCTGACGATTCCATTACACTTTTACGAATGAGAATGTAAAAATTATCAGAACTAGACGTCTTAGAACTTCTTCGTCAAATTTCCCAATATTTCTTTCGATTTTTTCTACCAGTTAATCAGGCCTATAAAGTCATATATTTATTTTAAATGATTCTCGAATTGCTTAAATAATTTAAAGTTATTTTAATCTTAAATTTGGTGTACAATCAACAAAAGTGAAATACTAATTCGCTTTTAATCACTTTTCAACCTTGTAAATTCATAAATCTCTTACCTCTTCTGCAGAACAATCTTCGTCGGTGCCGATACCAAATCTTTCGGATTCAGGAGATTCTGAAGAAATTAAAAAAACTGAAATTTCTGACAAATCTGGACCTGATAATGGAAAAGACGCGACCCTGGATACCAAAAAACATACGCATGAAAGACATAGAACTGCTGAAGACAGAAAAGAAGATGCTAGATTGGCCAAGAATTACGATCGATACGTAGCGGAAATGATGGAAAGGAGGAAAATTGATCCCAATTGCTGCGTTTATCATTTGATGGATTCAAATAATTTACTATAATAAATAGAAGCTTGCCTTCTAAAATAAATGATTTATCTCGGCCTCCCCTCCAAAAGTATGTGTAGATAGGCCAAGCCTCAATGACCTCCATGTAACCTCATGTCTGCGTTTCATGTGATGTTGTCTTAATAATAAATACATCATCGGCTAATTATTTCTTTTATTCCATCTCCCTTCTCATCTGCTTTGTTTATCGGAACAAATATATTATATTTTATACGTATTTACTATCAATACTAAGAAGGCTTGTGTAAGATTTCACTCCGTTTGAATAATGATTTTTTCGCGTGGGGGAAAGGTGTCCATAGGGAGTCAGAAAACTGTAAACTCGTATAGAAGTTCATTGTTAAATTAACCTGAAAAGCCTGACGTGTGGAAATAAAGTTCAACCTAAAAGGTACATATATAATCATTTTTTGGATATCATTTACAATTCAAGAGTAAAAAATCTTTTTGCCCAAAATTGAATAAGTCTAATGCTGTCAGATTGTAGAAACAGAAGAAAAAATTGTTTAAATGACTTGGTTTTCTAGAACACTAGTTGAAAGTAGGTAGTCAAATAACCTGATATTGCGATCTATTAAAAAATTATTTTGTTGAAAAAACTTAAATACGAGAAGCTTACAAATATAACTTTTCTAGAATACGTCGAAACAATAGTCATAGATACGATTTATTCGTATTCACTGATTATAATGCATTTTATGCAATAATTTTGTAGATATTCCTTTTGATTCCCAGTGCCCACCGAAAAATTGTGGGCATCTTTTCCCTATTGAAAATGAACTCTACGTCAAGAATGACATTTAGATAGGACATTGAAAACGACGTTGAAAAGAATGCCAAAATAGAAGTCGATGCGGATCAAGAATCATGGGAGATTTACATTTCATTTTTTATAAATGGGTCAGTCTATCTAAATGCAGATAGTGAGTACATTACATGATGTTGTTTACTATTTACTCACGCGAAGTTTTATAGTCTTTGCTTGTTCAAATTAGAGGACAAGATTTCAAGCAACATTGACCTTGACATTTTATACAGAAATATATTTGATATGCTGAATTAATTATTATACACTCGAACTCTTATATGAGTCTATCCAGTTTAAGAATTCCTAGAACTGCTGGCCGACTGCTGGCCCACGGAGTTTCTCAGCTCGCGGGGCGAGAGACGGTGTACAACCAAGCGTGAAAGACCAGCAATGTATAGACAAAGGTGCAGTGCTCGGGTACTCACGTTCGTACCCACGTTCGGAGATTACGTAATATTAGGAAATCGCTCATACGTTTCTGACAGTTTACGTTTGAGCTGTTTGAGCTTTAGGCTCAAGGCCATTGCGGAGCAACTCCCGAAACTGTTCTTATATTGGAGTTTAAGGTATATTCATCAGCAAATTATAATAGTTACATAGTTGAAATTCAATCACTGACTAAAATCAGTTTCAGAAACCTTGAAGAAAATATGTTTTTTCAATAATTTGTTAGTTACGACTAAAGTAATCAAGAAGAAACAGATTCTTTTACTTCGGGAAAATTAAGTTTTTTTGGTTACTCTGCTTTGTAGCTTTGCGGTGTTCGAGTCTTTAAAAAAAATGAAACTCAAATTCAGAAGAATTTAGTTTTTGATATTTCAAATTATTATTTTACAGGTGGTATACTGAAATAGAAACCGAGTCAAAAAGTATTATAAAAGAATTTGATAATTCGAAAACTGCGTTTTATGGAGATTTTTGTATAGCAAAGCCTCTTTGCACTCAACTTTTTTCAATGGAATAATACTTTCTGACGATTATCGAACGTTTTGATTATTAAAAAATAAAAAGTTCAGAGCTCTTCCTCGAAACTTTGTATTTTAAATCAAATTAGTCGTTTTTGGCTAATGAGAGTATATGTGGGCGTCCGCATGAAAAGGGCCCTTATGGCCGTTTCTAGTTTAGAAGATATTCGCGTTTTTCTAAGTCAAGGTCAAAATATTATTTTCGGGGTTGAGTGCGGGATGATGATGTTAAGACCTCTACCCAATCTATTAGTACTATACTTATGTTTCGAAAGCAACCGGAAGTGGGTATATTTCATGTTTGAAGAAAAAGTATAACACGTACGCTTATGGCACTCGCCAACTTTAGTTGCATATTTTCGAAAAGCGGTTCTTCAAGGCTTCAACTTCAAAAATGCTCCGGCGATGAATTAAAAAAATAACTCAATTATACTTATTTTGAATCCTTACATTCTGCTAAAAGTGCTGTATATGAGACTATGCGCTGAGGGAATGCCCGCGTCAGGGGAAAAGGCTTTCCACTCAGCCTTTCCCCTGATGCGACAGTTCCCTCTTCCCTTGGCTCCCCGCTTCAGCCCACACTTTCGATGTAAATTATGCATTTTAAAACATCATGTACATTTTTAAATTAATAATGATCGAGTCTGGCAGTGTGTCAGACGGTGGCTATTGGTATGGCGATTGAATAATAATAAATTTAAGCCATCAATACTTGATCCTAGATGAAAATTGACTCTTATTCTATCACTTGAAAATTTAAATTTTCCACCTGCATTAGGTGTCTAAACGCAGCAGACAGGGATCTGGCATTAATGGCCTTTTAAAGAAGGTTCGTTTCCAAAATATATTCGTCAGTAACTAGACCTTATACTCTTACTTGGTGAAAAACGTCACCAGCTCTCCGTCTACATAGGGAATAGTTTCATACACGGCGCTGTCAGCAAATAGATTCACATTGAATGGAGGCGTCGATGCATTGCTTTGCTTTTCTTGACTAAACGTAAAAGTTAATGTCATTTATTATGACAGACTGAACTTTCTATTAGGAATGCCAAGAAACTGGAAATCTTATGAAGAGAAGGGCAAAGACGTATATTTATTGTGTGTTTGAAAGACAACGAAACATATTTTATACACACTCCGGAAACCATAAATCTAAAATAAAAAACCATTTTTAATTATGACTTTCAAGACGAGCTTTTATCCGTTGTCAGTTATCTCCATGTTTAACTCGATTTGTTATAGATTTCTTTTTCTTATTTATCAATTGAATAACATGATATCTATTCGTCATCAAATCTCTAAATCTGAATTAGTGAAAATTGGACTGATTGACTTTTCTAGTACTGTTGACGCAAAAGAATATGCACAACTGTTTAACTTTTTCAATACTAAGTAATATTAATAATCACAAGAAAGCATATTGCCATAAGGTTTAGAATCAACGAAAGTGGGCTTTCAAAGTATCTCGCACCTTTATTGTCATAACATAATTGTTTGCTCAGGTGTCACATACTTATACAGGGTGTGCCTTTGACGGTGCACTATTCGTCCATAGTGTTACTAATGAACTGTCATTCGTTGCACTTTTTCTCGTAGAAAAACAAGAAGGGAACTGATGTTTGAGCCGAAAAAAACCTGCTTAACAGGCAGAAGTTCATTTTATACGGAGTTGAGCTTGGTAGCTGCTTGACACTTAAAATGGTGAAGCGGGAGCAAAACCCACACTTTCAATTGAGCTCTTTTAACCATGTCATGTCCGTTCAAAGCTCGCAGAAGTACTCAAAGCCGCGTTCATTTAGCAGTGCCTTCATCCCAACGAGGTGCCTGCCGTGTGAACGAGCTTAAAGGATCGAAGTCGAAAGCACCGACGCCAACCAGCGCACCTCAATTGCGTAGAATGTAGAATGTAGATTGTAGATATATCCATTCCATATATAGTCATATACCAAACGTATGGATGTATGTATGCATGTATATATGTATATAAGCGCAGAGGCCCTTACTAACTTATTGAACGTGCTGCTCTACTTGCTCCGTAAGGGTGCGGCTAACCCCAGAATTTGTTTCAGGTGAGCTTGTGTCGATACGAGCCTCATTTCATTTTCTCCCTCACAAACTTTACTTGATGGCTTTCTCGAGATTTCAGTAAATGATATTTATCAGAATTCGAATCTAAAACTTTGCGAAAAATAAGGTTTACATTTAGAAAAAGAGTTCAATGATTAGTTTAGAAAAATTAAAATACAATGCTAGATACCAATCTGTAAAGTATCGAAAATTATCCATTGCCTGTTATTTTTTTTATTCACGTATTAAAATTCCTTAGAAAAAATTGCATAAATATGAAGATGCTTGAATACAATTTTTTTCTCATCTTGGCAAGAAATTTTGTTTATCAAATTACAGATTTTGATAGTGAAAACTTATCAGATGAAAATGAGCTGACGAAATTCTGCCTGTTTACAATAATAAAAACACGAAGATATTAACTGAAGAGCAATGACAAGAGACTTCCTTATTTATCAGTCACATTCTTTTCGAGCATTTTGGATTTTTGGGAGATTTTATGCGCTTTAATAAAAGGTTGTATAGTTTATACGAATACCGTAAACAAATTATTAAATAAATATGAGATTATGATTCTTATTCATACGAACATCTGGTGAAAATTGCAACCATCAAGTGGAATTTTTAGTTTGTTTGTTCAGAGTATATTTTCAAAGTAAAGACACATAAGATACCACCAAAAACATCCGCGATGTAACAAATTTTAGTAGAAGATTTCAAACATGATAATTGGCAAGATTATATTATACCATCAATTTCCTATTTTCAGCCATATTTATTATTATTTTAGTTATTCAGTTTTTATTTTCTGACTATGTCAACAAAATTTGAGTAAAATAAGAAGGCCATTTTTCAATCATTTTACTTATATCTCCAGTCCCGCATTTTAAAAGTTATCCAAAAAATTTCTAGAGGGTAATTTGTAATAAATTTTCTTTATATATTTCAATATGACGAAAATTTTATTTCGAATCTACTTTTCAATGTTTCTAACTATAGGTACCAAATTCAACTAGAAGAAGGAGAGCCACTACATATCAGTAGAAAATTACTCATTCGACTAGTCGAAACATTTACTAATTCGGTAGTGGAACACTAAAAATTGCTTGGTGAAAATATATGTATTTATTTAGGGCAGTATACATGAATTAAAAAAAGGTTACAGAAGCAGGATACGTGACAAATAGAAAAGTTTAATAAAATGACGCGATTGTGCAACATTTTCAACTTTATTAAAAGCATGAGAAGGCAATATTGTGAAAAGTGTAAATAGGCTACATCACCTCCACCAACATAGCATATTTACAAGTGATGGCTTGAAAATAGAAAAATTAGATTTAATTACACACTTTATCTATTTTACTTTACTTTCTTCACGTTAAAAATAACCCCTTCAATGTGTGCGCTCACAGAACACTGAAACACCACGAAATTCGGAATAATATAACAGCACGTGACTGACACTACATTGAATCTTTCACTTCACGTCAACAATGTTATATCAGAAAGAATCGATAATGAAACTTTACTAATTGATTAGTAACGTAAGTCACTAAAGAATTAGTCGATATTTTCGCTAATTAACTTAAGTAAAATAAACTTATTATTTTCTTAGCTATTTAGTTCGTGAAATGCTAAAATATTTGAATGCTTTATCAGTCAGTTACCAACTCTTATTGAAATCAGGTGAAAATTGTGCTGACAACCAAGAAAAGTCCTATATGCATGATCTTTCCAGATGAGGATTCTCGGTAGCATTTTTTTATATTCGGCGGCGATTAGCTACCGAGAATCTTGATCACTCGGAGCATGAGTACCACTAACAATGATATTATTCGAAAGCAAAAAAAGTTTGCAATATTTTTTAATTGTAGGTAAATCAACATGGTCAAGGGTGCACTCAGAGAAAAAGTTCTATTGAAACAAAAGTATTGTCCTCTTACCTATTTCGTTTTTAACCCCGTGAATATCTTTTTTACACAAATATAATTATTTAGCTGCAAATTAAATTGTATTAAATGAAGCTTTTCGTAAAAGGATAATATTTATCAAAAAACTAGAATGAATTTTGACACAAGAGGATTTTTCCCTGAGTATGTAGTTATGAGGTGTGGCTAAGGAGAGTGTACGTTGTTAATAATATAAGCATGGGTCAGTAGGAGTCTAAGAGTTGTGGTTGATGAAATGGGTTTGTCTAAGGGTGAGTTCAATAGACGTGATCAAGGAAAACAGGATGGCCAATCTCATTTCTTGAAACAGTGACAATCCGGTGCATGCTTAATTTCTATGCGATTCCAATTTTTAAATCGATTTCTCAAGTATTAGAAATGAAGGGTCGTCGGGCAAAAGGGCGTGAGTGCCAAATTTCGGATTTTGGTTTTATTGGCTTAAAGTAATTGTTTTGACTTAACTATCGTCCCTGTAGAAAATTATGATCGAAGTCGATTTTGAAGTGAGTCAAAATCAATGTTTGGTGATTAAAAAAAAATAATTACTTGTATTTGCGATTCAATAGAGCTGAGTAATAGATCGAACGTACTTTTTTGTCTTGTCTCCTGTAAAATTCACGTTTTGGTGCTTGCGCCATTTTGCACGGAGACCCTTCAAATGTTTTTACATTTTCATCACTTATGATAGAAATTATTAGATTAATGTGAATTAGGACCTATCTAGTTTTAATGAATTCTCGACGTTTTGAGACCCCTGAGCCTGAAAAAACTGTTTTTATGAACATGTATGTCTGTCTACATGTCTATCTGCCCGTCTGTAGTCTGACGACACGATAACTTTGGAAGAATTTTTTAAATTAGAATTTCTTTTGGTTCACTGCCTTTCGTGGTCAAAAAAGACACTCGTGTGGAAAAGTCTTCTGGTGCTGGTGCTGGAACGATTGAGCAACACACCCGAACTCCCATATAAGCCCATCCGGTTTACGCCTTCCGAGAACTGCTGGCCAACTGCTGGTCCTCGCAGTTTTTGAGCTCGCGGGGCGAGAAACGGTGTTCAACCAAGCGCGAAACACCAGCAGCGTATAGGCAAAGGCGCAGTGCGCGGGTACTGACGTTCGTAATCACGTTCGGAGACTGCGTAATATTAGAAAATGGTTCACACGTCCCTGACTGTTTACGTTTCCAGGGAGCCGGTTTAAGACCAAGGCCAGTGCGAAGCCACTTCCAAAATTGTTCTTATATGGGAGTTAGAATGTACATAACAATTGCTTGGGAAGTAAATTTTTTTCATGACTTAAAAAAAAGTAATTTTTTGCTATAAGTGTATTTAGTTGATCAGCGCCAAACTTGGCCCAGACCAGAATGTCAAAGTGATAAAAAAAATCTTGTTTTAATAGTTTGCATTTCTTGTTTTCTATCATTTTAGACTTCCTGTAACTTTCTCGAAATATGTCCAAAAAAAATTGCTGATCGAACTTAGAACTTTTTTCTTGTAGGATAGCTGATCAGCGCGAGTCCTGAACCAGACCTTCCAGACCGAAGCTAGAACTCTTTTTCTTCTTGGGTAGCTGATCAGTGCCAGTTCTGCGCCAAACTAGACCTTCCAGGCCAAATTTAGAATTTCTTGTTCTTGGCTAGCTGATCAGCGCCAAGCCTGACCCAGACCAGAATGTCAAGGTGATAAGAAAAAAATCTTGTTTTGACAGTGTGCATTTTTTTATATCACTTTAGACTCCCTGTAACTTTTTCAAAACATGTTAAGGAAAAATTTGCTGATTGAATTTTGAACTATTTTTGTTCTGGGGTAGTTGGTCAGCGTCCGTCTTGGGACAGACCAGACCTTTCAAACTAGACGGTCTAGATAAAGTCAGACCTGGGTCAGACCTAACACAAGACTGCCATGAAATTTTTTTCACACGGGCAGGTCAAGTTTTTTAGTCAGCCTTTCACCACCAATATTTATGGTTTTAACTATGAATTTCACGCATAGCCCTGAGCAGAGTATTGTTTCATTGAGCTGTATATTCATGTAATTTTATTAATTATAAAAAAAACAATGATGATACGTCGATTTCAATATCTGAGTATTTTATGAATTATTATAATATAAACATTTATTGAAATGACAAATTTCCTAGGGTGACTGCGAATAAAGATTATTGGAAAATAAGGAAAAAATATTAAAATAATGTTCAAGAATAAAAGGACCCTGTACAAAATGTACATTTGTACACACAATGGCTTTCCGTGGATTTGGCACATGAAAAAAGTAAATAAAGTGCGAACTACTGAACTAACCCTGTGGCCTGCGTTGTATCTGATTCCATCACTCCTAACCTTCCTGACCAAACATTGCTACTAATTTACTGTTACGGCCATATTATTGCCATAGTTTTGACAATTGCCGTCGTTCCGCGGCATAATTCCGAAAATACCTGGAGCTATTGCCGAGCGGAATCCAAGGGTATCTTTATTCTTCCGATAGGACTTTTATTTATATTTATAAAAATTGTACAAATCGGGTATCTATAGCTAGATTCTGTAGTAGCAAAGAGTCTGCGTGTGGGGGATGAAAGCATTAGTTAATTTATTAATTATTGACTAGTGAGAGTTCATGGGAGTTGATTAATGATATTAACATCTGCAAAAAATATTGTGTAATGGTTGAAAAACACCTGGAGGTATATAAGTAAGAAATCTGCTAATGTGCCAGAAAGTGTTTTTGGACTGATAGCTTTATTTATAATAATTGCACAATGTTTTATAACAATATAATGGTCTGAAAAATCACTATTTCTTGCCTAATTCAAAAAACACCTGGAGATATTGCTGAGGTGAATCCACTGATGCCCTTGGTTTTTTGATAGGACAATTAGTTTATTTCAAATAAATTGCACAAGTTTCAAATCTATATTACAGGTATGTTCAGGGTCGTGAAACATTTGCATTATACAAACTTTAGATGTAAAATCAACTGTATGTACATGAAAATAGTAATGAGTATGGTAAACTTAAAAAGTTATGTAACAAGTTGTACAAACAATTCGAACAATACAAACAAGGTGAATTGTTTTTCAAATGGGGACTGTTGCTGCACGACCGCACAATAGGGATAATTATCTGGGTATACTAAATACTTTAAGGTCGAAGAACTCTCGAACTGTCGAAACCCATGAGAGGATCCTGCGTTCATTTGGAACCAAGCGGAGGATTTCGCGTACTTGTACAATTGTACATGCTGCATGTGGCTGGAGCACGGCTGCTTCATATACGTTCAAAGTCGATGCATCGTACGTATACATTGCACGTATAGCCCGTACCTACAGTCACTCGCCAAATTATTGGAAGTATTGTGAAATATTGCATTGCTTTCACTTATTGTTTTATACACCCATGTACCGTACCCTCGTTCCACCATAGTTCATAACACCACACAAATATTTTTCACCAGTTCATTATTTTTCACTCGTGGCCCATAAATAAAAATGGACCGGAACTTCATAAATTTTTACAACGATTTTCTAACAGGTCGAACTTTTGATTTCGCGTATTTGCACCAGAGTCGGCTTAATATACATGATAAATTTAGGGAATAAATCGTCTGGTGTTTTTAATGCGCAGCGTATCCGCTTTTTGTAATTGCACAGCTAGAATTATTTGAAAAGTTTACATGTATACGCATATGTAGAAAAGCGATTTATGGTGCATTAGGGTAATGAGTCCATTTTTCGTATTGTCAATATTCGGGATTATTTCTTATTAAAATAAGAGAACATTTTATTTTTTCCTGCTTATAGTTGGAGATATTGATTTGTTTCAAACAAAAATTCTTACTGAATAATGGTAAAGTTACTCTATGAAGAAATTCCTATTGGGATCCGTAGACCAACATTTCGCCACCTGTTGCCAAAAATCAGAACTAGAAAGAGTGGGTCGAATTTTAAAGATGCATTTTAATTTGTGTATAAAAGTGTGTTAACGATTTTTTCGTGGGGTTTAAAAGAATGATTAAATAAAAAAAATAAGTTTCCGTTGGAAACAAACTGTTTCAGATATAATTTCGATCTTATACAGTGATAAAACACATTTCTTGTCAAGAATGTCCCCCCCCCCCCAAAAAAATTATTTTAATATGTCATTCAAGTTTCAATGCATTATGAACATTAATAAACTTTAATCAATGTTGATAGCGAGAAAGTTAATCCAGATTATGAATAATAGATGATTAGAATTGAAATACGAATTCTAACCTAACTTTTAAGTAAGATTCTTTAGATAGTAAATATTTCATGTATAAATTAATAAAAATTTACTTTGACTTCATGTTTGCTTCAAAATAAGTTCATTTAAGCTTATGCCGTGTTAAAATTTACAATAAATAGTCAAATAATTTTTTTTCTAAGAAAAACATTTTTGAGGAGAAATGAGTTTCGTCACTGTATACGAAAAAAATGAAATGCATCTTCAAAATTCGACCTACTATTTCTAGCTCTAATTTTGGCACCAGATGGCGAATCGCAGTGTAACGGATCCCAATAGAAAGGGCCATTAAATGGGGCTCAAGAATATTGCCTAAATTCTACTTTCTTAAATGTTCATTTTATCAAAATTCATTTAAACCGACTGAAATTTTGTTATAATTTACATGTTTTCTAATTACTACATGCCTTAATTTTCATTTTTCCTAATTACTATTTAGCAAACTTGTAATTTTTCCGAATAACCATTTTACATAATTTCCTTCAGTCATAATTAATTTCATATCACATAACATATTCTATTTCCACAAGGACCATTTGGCATAATTTCCAATTTTTCGAATTATCATTTATATTAATTTTTCCAAATTTTTATTCAGTACAATTTTTATTTATCCAAATTACCATTGGTCATAATTTTTTTTGCGAATTGCCGTTTGCCATATTTTTTGTTCGACAGAACTGCCATCTTCATTATCATTTAGCATAATTTTCATTTTTCAGAATAGCCACATAACCCAAAATTCATTTACAGGAACCTTCATTTGTCATAACCCCAACCATACCGAATCGTCGTGTAAAAGAAATAAAATTTTGCCCAAAGCATCCCTTGGTGTAAAAATAATAGCGTGAAATTTGAATACAGGAAAATCAGAATTAAAAATTTGAATTTCGCGCCATTATATTTATGCCGGATGTGCCATAGATGTAGAATGAAATTTCCGTTACATAAACATGACGATTCGATGAAGTGGGGACTATTACAACTGGTCATTTGTGTAAATGAATTCTATGTTATGTGACTATTCGAAAGAATAAAAATGATTGTAAATGGTGATTCGGAAAATTTTAAATTTCACACATTCGTAATTGGGGAAAATCGTTATTCGATCAAATGAATTTCTGTAAAATAAACATTAGCAAAAGCAGAATTTGGGAAAAATTCATCCGCATCTAATCCAAAGACAAAGAAATGAGTCTGTTTTTTTTAATTTAAGAGTTATTTCTAATCAAAAAATGATGTTCATTATTGACAGAAAAATTTAATTCTTTTGGATATTCAATTTTCTTCAGAAGCACTTTTTTATTTAGTATTGGGATAAAATTTTTGTCATAAATAAGATGAATTATCTTAATTTACCTGCTCGGTGAATGAATGAATTGGGCATGATTACTTCAACAGAGTCGCACATTGAATTTAGTACATTGAGCAATTGATTGGTCAGTTTTCAAGTTGAATCAAGTTTACCTCCAGAAGGGAGAATACAGGGTTGAACCTTGCACATCCACCGTATTGGCAATCCGCACTCGCATTGGCACATTCATCTTGTCTGCGCTCTCGCTCTGAATTTTAATCCGATTTTGTAACTCCAACGATGTCTCTCTTATGCTGTATTTCCCACCTGTTTAAAACTTTTATTTTCACTATCCAGCACGTAAAAATTGAATCAATTCAAATACCGCATCGCTCGCAGCTTCCATGATATCCCCAGGGTTCTGCAAAAAACATGTATAATACATTATGTATTGTTTCATATTATGTATTGTTTCACAACACATTAATCTAGAGGCCAGCGAGTACGAGAAAAATGAAGAGCTCGTAGGAGAACAAACAGTTCCAGAGAAATGCTTGTTTCCACTCGAAAATAAAACGTAGAGTAAAAATGGTAGCGAAAAAATATATACACTGAGACGATATGAAAGTAAATTCAAAATTTTGCGTTCATTTCTTTGCAGCCAATTAATTTAGATTAACTAATTATTAGACAAATTTTACCTAATTATAAGTAAAAAGTTACCGAAACGTTAGTGTAAATAATATCATTAATTGGTTAATGAAGAAACATAATTAAAAGTCAAATTTAGCTGAAAATTAGTGACTTTTAGATAATAGTTAGTTAAATATATATATTTCGTTCGGTTCGGTTCCGTTGGAGTCGAACCGAAGGGCCCATGACAAAGCCACCGAACGCGTCCTCAGGTTGCGGATAG
>JAUMHM010000085.1:54899304-54911573 GCA_032362435.1 Melikaiella ostensackeni
GAGATTATGTCGAAGAATAAAACCAATTTTTCATTCAAAATATCGTTTTTTCATTGTCAGGCCGAAGACTTTTCAGCTCATGTAGTAAGAAATAAGATTGAGTTCCAAATTTTAAGGAGCTGTTCTTATTTTTAATATCATTTTTCTGTATATATGAGTATTGTGGAGTGTACCCTTTTACGTGAAAATTTATTTCCGAAATGATGTACGTATTATTGAAAAGTAAATTGTTCCTACTTACTTTTCATTCCTCAGAGTATCTGATTGACACAAAATTAGACAAGTCTAACATAAAATGGCGCGTGCGACTGCTGACATCTGATTGACTATAGAACCATAGAAGGAAAATAGGTTAGCGCATCGGAGTTTGCGTAGTGTGTTTGGACTGGAGCAACCAATAGAAGTTTGGCAGAACCTTTGGAACGCTAAAATATTCAATCTTATTTTGTCGATGTTGACTAAAATATGATGTATGTATTCTAGTATTTGAAAGTGCCTTCCTTACATTTTCATACATTTTTTGATGTAATTAATTTTATTGAGTGATTATATATTACCTGCTTCTGCATTTGGAGCATTTGCTGAATCTGAAGCCTGCTCGGTATAATTTTCATCCTAGGAACTCACCTGCATAGGAATCTCTAAAATTTCGTCAGTGTTGACGTCCTGAACATATTCAAAAATAAACAATAATCAATTCGAAAATTATAATATTTTTATATATTATGATAAGATCTTTTAACAGCCTTATTGGAAAAAGAACTGTTCGCTTTCATCACTATAATAAAATATTTTTCTTATTCAAATTTTGGCCTTGTCATAGTACATATAATAATGATTAACTTTCCATACTTAAATTTCACTTATTATTTTTATTATTATTATTATTATCATTAAAAATAACTCATCATCGTCATCAGCACTCAAGTTTTCTTCAAATATGTATTCAATTCTTGTCTCAATCGTTCGACATTTTTTAACCCATAGACGTATTCTATCATTTGCACAGGTTTTTTTATTATCAAAGTCATCCCGATCCATATTTATTTCTGATGTGATGTAGTCTACAATCAATTCACCGATGTAAATATCAGCAGACCATAGCAGACATTTTGCTCTCTACCTATAACTGGGGTTACTTGGTGGGGCAAGACTTGTTTGCCCACTCTGAGAGCTCTATGAGTCAGCCCGATATAAGCCCAAGCACAAAATAAAACACTGATCGGCTTTATCAGAAGAATTTTGAATAATTAAAAATTCGGAATAATTGAAAAAATATTAGTATTTGGGTGGGACTGCATTCAGCCTCTCATATAATTAAAATAATTTGTTAATTAATTTCAATTTTTCTTAACTGGGCTTCCCAGCTGGGCCCACATTGGCACCCAATTGTAAATTGGGCTAAGTTGGGCCGATTTCCACACGGGATTGAGAGAAATTCGATTGTTTTTCAGTTTTGAAATTGATTATGACAGCGAATATAGCTGAAGTTCAAGATGGGTTTGTAAGAAAATGAGTGTGCGTGTAAAATGCGTATGGTCAAGGACGTGCTTAAATAAAAAAATATAAAAAATTGAGCGGGGTCAAGGAATATGAAAGTGGTTATTCACAAGTCTTGAAACAGCGGCATCGACATCTTTGTACAATATAGGGGGCATGTCATATATGATATACATCTCATTTCTCTTATATAAGTTAATTATATTCTAATATAAGTTAATTATATTCTAATCGTTGTTTCGTTCTTTTTTCATTTTATTTAACTTTTCTTCTTCGTTTATTTGTTGTATGATTTTTATTCGACTGTTCTAGAGGTATAAATTTGGACCACTCTGCGATAGAACGCAATAAATTCGTTAGCGCTACTTCTTGCGAAATTTCAATCCTTAATTCATCCACCACTTGAAAAATTTCGCCAGCTGACGTCTCTGTTCCTGTTCCTTGGGGTGGTTACGCCCAGAACTGTAATATAACTCGTGACTTCCACACTGGAACTTCATTCTCCGTCCCCGTCTTCTGACCTGATTGAGGAATGAAGAGAGTGGAAATACCTTGAAATTGAAGACAGCGATACATTTTAGTACATGCAAAAATGCTCAACAATTCAAGAGAGAATTCCCAATTGCTCGGGAGATGTAAAAATTACTAGGGCGTGTGAAAACTCGGGGAAAGACCCGCACGAGAAGAAATGAGGGAGAGAAAAATGTGTCGAATCTTTTGCAATAAAACAAACTCAGAAGTCCGTTTCGATTCTTGGTAATGTTCTACATTCACTTTATTTTAGTTGCATTTCGCCTTTTTGGTTTAAAAATTCAACTGTTTTGTTGATAATTTGTCTTTTTTGGTTGTAAATTTAAACTATATTGGTAGAATATTGAACTATTTGGTTGGAAATTAACTTTTTTATTGGAAATTCAGATTTTTTGGTTCAAAATCAATCTGTTCTATAAAAAACTAATCTTTTTGTCTTGAAACTTCAACAATTTGGTTTAAATCGTTATCCTTTCTGGACTGAAAAATCTTTCTCGGTGAAAAATTCAACTGTTCTGTTAAATTTCGTCTTTTTGGTTTGAAACTTTATCTCTCTTGGACAAGTTTCTTCTAATCATCTTTTTTGGTGAAAAATTAACCTGTTTGGTTGAAAAATCGAATGTTTGTTGAAAATTCGTCTTTTTTGATTGAATTTAACTATTTTTTATTTAAAATAAAAATCTTTTTTGGTCGCAAATTTAACTAGTTGGTTGAATGTTGAACTAATTTGATAACAACTCATTCTTTTGGTCGAAAATTTGTCTTATTTGATTAAAAACTGAACTGTTTGGCTGTAAATTCATGTATTTGGTTAAAAGTTCATCTTTTCTGGCAGAAAATAATTCTTCCTGATTGAAAATTCAACTACTTTGTTTGAATTTGAACTCCTTTGTTGTAAATCCATTTTCTTGTTTGAAGATTTATCATTTCAGTTGAAAATTTATTTTTTCAAATTGAAAAATCAACAACTTGTTTGAAAATTCATGTATTTTGTTAGAAACTCGTCTTTTCTGACAGAAAAATGTTATATTTACATGATTTTGCATGTGAATTTTTGAAAATAAACATCTCAATCCACACAAAAAATGGAGAAAGTCAATTTTTTTCTAAAATGAGCCTTGATCGACAAATAATGTTTTGGCAAATTAATAGTCATCCAATGGTATTTTAGAAGGGATTTTATGAGATTTAAGAAAAATTCCCAAATCTGATCATCTCCTTTGGCCCAATTATTTATATACAGAAAGTTATGAAAAAAATTACCATTTCATATACGTCCTTTTTTTAATTTAAAGTATTTTCACTATACTTTTTTATTTAAAAGAAACTAATTTTTGACTGATTTAAAAAGGCTACTTTTTTAACACCTTCTTTTCAATTTTTGAGGATACTTTTTTCTTCAGAAAGTAACTTTTTAAATATTTTTTTAGTTCCATAGAGCACTTCAAAGTCTGCTATTTTACTGTTTACTTATCTTTTCTCTTTGGATTTTAAGTGATTTACAGGCTTGAAAAAATGTTACGTAAGAAATGTTCTTTACCACGTACCCCTCATGTAAGGCAGCATAAAAATATCGTTGACCTTGGTACTGTTAGTGATTGGGGATCTACCAGGCGGAAAACGTAGGTAAGAGATATTTTTCATAGAGACTATTTTTCGGCATACGTGCATGCAAAAATGAACTCTGTGGCAAATCTCATTTACTAGGTTTTTTCGTTGAACAGCAGTCCTGCGCAAAAGAGTGAGTTATACAAACTAATATTGTACTCTTGATAGATCTGGAGAAAAAATTTGTAGCTTCGGCGGTAATCCACTAGTTGTGGGTGGTTAACTGGTTGGTATCGACATTGATAGTGGAGGGTTTGAAGAAGTCGGTCATCCGGATGTTTTTATGAACCTCTCTTAACCTATGAATACAGAAACTGGATTATTTCATACATTCCACATCATCCGGAAAATCCATACAATAAAGATAATAAATGTACATGTCACGTAATCCAAGCAATCCAAATATCTTTCACGCAATGCACACCATTCACACAATTCTCACTCTGAAGTCTAGTTTTGAATATAGATCTGACATTTGACAACTGACTTTTGAAACCTGACTTAGTTAAACGTAACTATATTTACTCGGTGTATGTTACGTGTTTTAAAATATCGAAATTGTAATGACACTTTTTAATTACTCGTAATTGTAAACGATATTTCTTTCGAATCACTGTGTGTCGTATATAAATATTAAAAGGCATATGGATTAAATATGACGTTATACCAATTTTGTTTTTAATTTTGTTCCAATCTGTCAGAGCGGAACTAAAGGGAAACAAAAGATTTGGTACTTCTTGGGTAACGTAACGTAACGTAACAGACGAAAGTTTCAGCCCTGCTTTGCAGTCTAGTTTTGAATTCAAATCTGATCTCTGACAACTGACCTTTGGCCCTGGATCTTTCACTTTTGGGCGTCTACCCTTTGATTTTGATAATCCAGACTCTGATTTCTAGTTTTGAACCTAAATCTGACCTTTCAACATTAAAAATTCACCGCTGCGCTTTTACTTTTCACATGTGTACACATGTGTACAGTTTTCAATTGAGGAATTAAAATTAACAAAAAATCCGCTTATTAGCATCCCATAAATTAAAAAAAATCCATGTAGTGAATAATTTTATTTCGAATTCCAGACTGCAACATCCCCCTCTTTTTTCTCTCTCTATGCCTCTATACTTCATTTTTTCGCCCCCCTTATCTTTCGCGATAAACTGAGAAGAATGGCGTGAGACTAATAAATTATGCCTTGGACCGAAATGAAAAAGAAATTGCTCCTGACGTATAATTATCCTACGACTTTTATATAAGGACTTACGATCGGAAGAGCTATGGAAAATTTCAGGGCGAAATTCAGGGTTAAACGACTTTTGGTGGCACGAGAGATTTTTCATCGGTTCTCAAAATCTCGAAGTCACCGTCGCGTCGTCTTTACGCGAAGAGGCGGAGAGCATTCGATTTCCAGCCAGGACCCCATACGTTTTTGTAACAATGTATGGAGTAAGTCGTGGCACACTCATAAATTTTCAGATAGCAGACAGTTCAACTGAAGCAGCCAGCAAGAGATATTCATTCTGAAAGATACAAAAAACTGAGCACGTATACATCAAAATGCATCAATTTAGCGTCGACGATCCATTACTTTTTTAGACGACGGCGGCGCTTTTCGCATTGCGACTCACCAGGGTGTAGTTTGTATTGTGCGCCAACCCTTTGTCTACTTCAACTGTACACTTAGCCAATTAAATGCTCTTTCGAGAATTTCAACTGATACAATAATAGTTTTTAATTTCGGTTTCAATTACTTTCAGTGTTTTCAAGTGAAATCCGATTTTACGAGTAAAAAAAAGCTTTATGAGAGTAAAATATCGCTCTACTGACTGCCTAGAAATTGATATGACGGTTAGGCATGGTGTTCTAATTTAAAGTAAAATATTGAGAAAATGTTTTACAGCTTATTCCATTGCACCATAATTAACTCTCCTAACATAAAATTAAAAATTTTCATGACAAATAAAAATAAATTTTAATCAACTTCTCACAAATTTCACGATAATTTGATTTAAAAAAATAAGACACTTGAATTTTCTTTATTTCAGCGAAAGAATTCCATTTTTCAAATCAGCCTCTTTGACATTAGAATAGAGTACTGATCCTTGTTTTGAGTTCGTGTCACATCGAGTTGGTCAGAAATTGGATATTATTTGAATTTAAAAACGGGACATCGATAAATAAGAGAGTTTCAAAATCTTCCACAAAAAATGTGTTTATCTAGAAATCTATTTCATATAAAATTATCCCTTCTAAAACTAATATCTGAAGAGAAAAAGTTACAGAAAAAAAACGAATGAAAAGGGTCTTTCGAGAAATGCTTGCAGATACTGAACACCTATTTTTCGTGCTATTCAAAAAACATACATTTCAATCTCGCAAATTCAATCGTTCAATTTCTTCGTTAAATTGAAATTTTCTCTCTTTCATCGGAAGAAATTTTTCTCTCAGTTGGTGAACTTTTTCACAGAATGGTTCGTTACCTTCCCAGTACTAGTGAATGCTTTCAGAGTATTAATAAACTTCACTTGACTTTTTAATTCAAGTTTAGATTTTACATTGATAAGGTAAGTTCTAGATCGTTAATTTTTCTATATATTTTCTATATTCTAGATCAAATGCTACAATTTATTTTGTAATTATATTCAGCTGTTTCTCATTTTATCTTTAATAAAATTCTTTTGCTTCTGATTTGAATACGTAAACTGAACTAATGCAAACAGGTAAATAGAAAACATTCACAGAGAAAATAAGAGAGAGAAATATGAAGAAACCCCCTTTTATCGTTCTGGCAAAACGTGAATGTCTCCGCAAACGAGGAAAATTCTTGCGCACATAAGTTTTGTCAGTTAGAAATAATCACGTTCAGCCAAGCAGTAGTTTTACAACAGTGGAGTGTTTTCTTGTTCGGGGTGTTTCGCGGCTAGTTCAACCTGTTCTGTAATCAGCGAAAGAAATTTAACCATTATGCTTACTGAGCACGGGCCATTGCTTAAGATGTACTTTGCCCGTTCACACAAGCCTGTGTTGGAAAATAAGCTCCCTAATAATACAGTACGCTTTTCACGGAATTCTTGGGAAAGTGTATCCTAGAATCTTGGAAAGCAAGAATTTCAATTTATAGGTACAGAAATTCGTTCTACAAATTCATTATTTTAAACAAATTATAAATTACATACACTTTTCATTATTCTAGAATCTTCTAGCAGCTGCTGATCATCGACAGAATATGTTATTCAGCACAAAAAAAACTGAAGAGAATTTTTGTTGCGGGTAATTTCCAAGTGAGTGAAGTTGATTTTTTTCGCATCGATACAAAAGAAGATACAATAAAGTTGACATGGTAATAATACCCAATGTAGTTAGTAAATTTTACCACGTCAAGGTAATTTTTGGTACAGGTAAAGATTACTCTAAAATCGGGGAAAGATTACATTTTGTTTTTTTCGGTGGGGTTGAACAGATAATTTTTTAGACACATGCATGATTGCAGCCCTTCACGATACCTATGAAGCGGGGCTAAAGCTCTACCTTTTGACTCCCTGGGGAGTCAAAACTGTGAGGAAATTTTGGGGAAAATAATAGAATTTGTCGGCAATTTATGGGAAGTTACCATATATTACTGATAAAATTACCATAAATTACCGCACATTTCCACGATATTCCGGAAATTCGTGGAAATTTTTCAATTGAATTTTGGGTAATTTACTGTGAGTTGCCATAGATTACCATATATTACCGAAATTTCCCATAAATTTGCAGAAATTCATGGATATTTTAAAATTAAATTTTGTGTGATTTATAGTAAGTTACCATAAATTACCGAAAATTGCCATAATTTTCTTGAAATGTATAGAAATTCCAAAATTGAATTTTGGGTAAAATAGGATGAAGTAACATAAATTTTCGGTAAAATTACCGTGAATTAACGAACATTTCCATAAATTTCTGAAATTTTTTGGGTAATTTATGATATGTTTCTATAAATTTCTGGTAAAATTACCGTATGTTACCAAATATTTTTATAAATTTCCGGAAATTTTCAGAATGACGTTTTGTTATTTATAATAGGTTACCGTTAATTACCAGAACTTTGCTCTAAATTGCCCCCCTCCCCCTCTTTTGAACTTCTCAGCGATCATGCTTGCCTTATTCAAAATTCAATATGGGCTGAAGTCACGCCTGTATTACGAAAAATGTCTGAAATCAACCATTTGTTATAAAAAATATTGTATGCACCAAGGGGGAGGGCGACTTTTTTCGACTCGTGTATATTTTTAGTACTCGTCTGCGGCTCGTACTGCAAACACACACTCATCGAGAAAGTCCCTCTTCTCCTCCTAGGTGCATAATATACTATTTTATGTCAATTTGAAAATCCGGGTCCGAAAATTTACATGTATGTGCTGCTGTGATTAAAAAAAAAAACGATAACTTACTCAGAACTGATTGACTTTTTTCAACCAAATTCTTTTTGCCTTGGTTCCTGACATGAATATCTCAGGTGCTGGTTTTTTCATTTTTTTCCAAATGGAAATTGAATTATATAGAACCTCTTTCATCTCTCCTGAAAATCGGTCAAATGTGGTGAAGTCCTCTCAGCTGTGACATTTTTCAGTTGTAATAGTTTTGCTGGAACACGTCCGAAACTCATTTCTTCAAGTTACTTTACCCAAAAAATGCCTTTTGGTTACATATCGATAAATTAATTTGTTTTAAAAATTCTTATAGAATCGTTAGAATAGTTGTCAATTCCGGGTAATAAAAAAATTTTGTTATATTATCGGTATTTTTAATAATTTAACCTTCATCGAGTGATTTGCAAAGAAATAAAATAAAATGGAACTTTTTTATTTTTCAGTCCGAAAACATTTTTTCCTCAATATTGTTGTTTCTTAACCTTTTTGGGACATAAATTTAGACTTGAGGAAGTTAAAAAATGTAATTTTAATTATTACTTTACCATCAAGCCAAATCTCTTTCGGCTTGAGCGTAACTCGTTTGGTTTTAGCCTCGTTGCTCTATAAAGGATCAAGGATCTTATATGGTGAAGGTAAATGAGGGATGTGTAGGAGAAGGGATAGGTTTTAGATCAATCTAAAAGTCGAGTGTTGCTCATTCAAACGACACTCTCTTTCCACAACACAAATCCGACACGGGTCGCTGATCAATCTCTCTAGCAATCATTCTAGGGGGAGAGAATCACAGAGCCATCATATAACACGACTCACATATAAGCACTCAAACTTACTGATAAATCAATAGGGAGATCCATACTCTTTACCCCAACCACATCTACTAAGTAAAGCTCTTCATGAGAGCCCACGAGTATCCAACATCTTTCATTTCAGGCGTCACTCTTCTTATAAACGATTGTTCTCCACATATCCCGATCCTTGCATGCATTTTTTGCTTCCTTTACATCCATACATCTTTTCATGCAAGTTCTTGTGTTTCTCCGATTCTTTATTTCTCTTCGCTGTGGAGTCTCATTCACACACTCCAACCATTCTTTCTTCTGTCTACCTCTGGGTACGCTACCCTTCACCTTATCTAAATACACTTGCTTCGTTGAACGTCCTTCATTCATTCTCTCAACATAACCAAACCATCTGGTTTGGTTATAAGGTTATCTGGGTCATAAGCTTATATATTAGCTTTTAAAGAGTGTCCTCGTGGATCGGACTGTTACTACATATGCAATTATTAAGAATGAGGCGTAAGTATAATAAGGCTTTGAAGAGTGTTCATAGAAATGTAAGAAAGTTCGATGAACGTTGAATATCTAAAAAGTTATTCTTATAAGGAAAATAAAAAACGTGAAAGTATAACCTCAGAATTTCGATATAAGAAAAGATTAACTTTTGAATGAATACAAAGTTAGCTGACTTAGGATAAAGTAATCGCAGCAATTATTAGAAACGTCGCGTCGCGTTGCCTAGCATTTTTAGCGTCGCTGGAAGGCGCCTTGGGAGAAAGGAATCTTCCTTCTTTTTCTCCGAATGCCATCTTTGTCCTTTCTTCGTGGTTTCACGCGTCGTTTCGCTTTTGAAAATAAGAAAAAAGTCCTTGTATGGTCGCGACGTCGAGCGGGAAATTGCAACCGTTCGATCTGTCGGATCCATCCGGAACTGGGGAACTGGATGCTTCCTCTGAAGGGAGTTAGGTAGGGGGTATAGGTGTGCGCACAATGTGCCGGGTGACACACTCAAACTCATTTATGTAGTTGCATGTGCACTTGTGCAGTTGTACACGTGGCTGTTTTACGTGTTCAGTATTCACTGGATTCTGCTCGACCAAACGCTTGGCCTACATTCAACCGACTAGAAGGGAAACTGAAAGAGCCTTCGGGAACCGTAAAGGTGAACCTCGAATCCGTATCTATTTTATTTCAATCTCATTGATTTCTCAACAAAAGTGACACCCAATAGCAATGCGAAAGAACGAACAGAGTCACCATCACTGTTTTTTCTCCAAGCTGCTATAGAGTGTACATTCCTTCCCTTGCCTTTATTTTGTTCTTATTCTCTATCTGGGGGATTCCACGCTGGGCAAACAAAAAATTTATTCATCTCAAGGACTTCGTTTTCATATTTACACCCCTAGAAAGATCAATTTAAGTTGTGATGTCTCTGATGATGACATCAAAGCCAGGGGCGTACTCAGAAAGAGAATCCTACAATTACTAAATTTCGAAAAGTGTACAAGTTTGTCTCCTTATTTGACTGAAACACATATTTCATATTGCTTTTCTCAATTGTGGCACATAAATTCTTATTTATGTTTACTAAGAGTTCTCAGTCAAGTTAACTTAAAACTCTGCATTGGCGCGTCTGGAAACTAATAAAGTTAGTAAGATAACTAAGTTCATATTACCTTATTTTTTCAGATACTTTAAGCCATTACTAAGAAACTTAATGAATATAACTGAAAAACTGGGGCAAGCTCATCGAGGGTAAGATGAATTTAATTATTCTAAGTTTCTTATAGTTCTCAGGCACGCCAGCCGATTTTTTAGTTATTAGTCCAGGCGTCTGATACTTTTTTACCGTTTTATGTAGGTAGAGCGCGTTTTTTTAGAAGGGTTCATTGAGGGATCCTAATGCAAAATCAAAATTTGCTAAAAACGACTACTACGTGTCCCGGAAATATTTTTGAAAAAAGTTCCACAAATCATGTTTGCGTAGATTGACCCGTCTCATAGCATTTTAGAGGAAAATGTCTAACAGTCAAATTAAACTAGACACAATTTTGAGAAAGATAAAAAATAGAACCTTCTAGCTGGAATAGGTACCGACTTATGACCCTTCAAAGTAATCCAATTTATTTCAAAAAAGAGGCTGACAAATCAAATTCTGAAGTTTTTGTCTGTACTTTGGAACCTGTTAGTTTCACGAAGAAATGTTTAGGATATTAATGAAGCCAGATTCAATTTCGAGTAATTCTGAAAAAAACAATGATCTAGCCCCAACAGGTTATAAGTTATGGTCTCCCAAAGTTGACCACTTTTTATATATTTTTCAGGATAAATTACTCATGTCCAGTTTTTTCGAAATACTTCATGTGTGGGTAAAGCTACGTTAAGGATGCTTAAAAAAGACTTGTGGCGCAGAAAATTATGCCTAAATCTGAAAGAATATTCATCTATCCTTCATAGTTCAAGATTTATGACCTTTGAAAAAACCCATTTCTTTTGCTATTTTCAGCTAAAAAAGTTTTTTTTTTATAATAGCTCGTTCGGTCCATGTCCTTCGGACGAACTATAACAGGAGAAACGATAGTGGACGAAATTCTGCGTGAAATAAAGAAAAAAAAATGTTTTAGCTCTTATAGGTGACGAGTTATGACCATGAAACTTTGATCCTTTCCATTTGGTAGGCTCTGTATGTACTGAAAAATGTACTTGCGACCGTATTTGAGCATTTTGGTAGCATATATGCATCTGTAATTCATTACAAATACACTTTTTTTGCGTTAAGAAAATAATGGTTTATTCATTTTATAAATAATGCCCTTCACACTATCAATTTTGTGCATATTTTATGTCTTTTCTTTGTAAAAATTACTTCCAGAATATCTTTTGTCTAAAGTGAATGAAGGTAGAATGTATAAATTAACTTCTTTCACATTATATATAAAAAATTTTATTGAAGGGATAAGTTTTACAAGATTTTATTATTTTATGCTTAAAATGCCAAAAATTGATAAAGTAATTATCGCAAATGAAGCAATTTCTTGTTAATTGTTGATAATAAAAGAATAAATGGAATAATTAATTTGTTTATTTATAAACTATTTAAAAATAGGGAATTTATAATTTTTTCTTCATCCACTTTCGACAACAGATATTTTGGAAGTACTTCTCACAAAGAAAATACGTAAAATATGCACAAAATTGATAGAGTGAAGTGTCTTATTTGAAGAATGGCTAAAAAATTCATCTCTTATAAGAAAAATTGAAAAAATATGTATCTGTCATTCATTACAAATGCATGTATGCCACCAAAATGCTCAAATACGGTCGCAAGTTCATTTTCCAGTACAGGCAGAGAGTTCTGGATGGAAATGGTCAACGTTTTATGGTCGTAACTCGTGACCTTTAGGAGCTAAAGCATTTTTTTCTATCTTACGCAGGATT
>JAUMHM010000085.1:54911673-54933991 GCA_032362435.1 Melikaiella ostensackeni
TATCATTCATCTTGATACCGTTTTTTCATATGATGTGCACGAAACGAGCCATTTAAAAAAAAAGGTTTCTTGGCTGAAAACAGCAAAAGAAATAGTTTTTTTATACGTCAAAACTCTTGAACTATTAAGACTAGAAGATTTTTCCAATTAGATTGACGTGTAATTTTCTGCGCTACAACTTTTTCTTTAGCGCCATTAGTGTAGCTTTATCCTCAAGAAAAGTATTTCGAAAAAACTGAACACGTGTAATTTGTCTCAAAAAAATAGGTCGAAATTGGTCAACTTTGGGAGGCTTTGACTTATGACCTATTGGGGCGAGGTCATTGTTCTTTTTCAGAGTTACTTAAAATGGCGTCTACCTTAATCAATATCCAGAGAATTTTTCTGTAAAATTAACAGGTTCCAAAGTATACGCGAACACGATTTTTGGAAACTTTTTTCAAAAATATTTCCGGGAAGCGTCGTAGTTATTTCTAAAGAATTTGGAATTTGGATGGGGACCCCTCAATGAATCGCTTTAGCAAAAAAATGCGCTCAACCTACTTAAAACGGTAAAAAGACCTCTTTCGTACGAGATGCCTGGACTATATCTTAACTGTGAAATCTTACTTAGTTATACCATAGGTAAGAACTTAGTCGTCATAATCGAGAAAAGCATTTAGAATACCTGTCTTAGGCAACTAAATAGTTGAGGTTGTCTACTTCCCATAATTTACTACGATTTTTTTTCGGTAAGAATAATTTTGTGGATACCCTGTAAAAAATTTTCGTTGTCTCCCGGAAAGAATTTTTCATCGGTTTCCACCTCAAATTCAAGGCTCACAATTTCAAGATTAATATTGAAAAATGAAGTACTAACAATTTCAAATTCACATATTGAATATGGTTAATTTTACAAAATGGTGATAAAATATGTTTTCTGTAATGTTTGCAGAAAATCCTATGTGCTTTGTGGAAGTTTCTGTATGATTTACCTAAAATTCTCGTAAGACTTACAGAAAAAAATTATCCTACTCTTAATTATGAACAATTTGAGCCGCGCGAAAAAAAATTGTGATTGGACATCCAAAAAAGTAAGAGTTACAATGTTTTGTTCATATGAATATACAAAAGACATGTTTTTATGAATTTAGACAATAGCACGACATGCTATTATATATTTCATTATTATCAAAAAAAATTTTTAATACTTTTCAGAGCATTTAAAAAAAGTGGATGTTGCTTATTTTGAACAATTTTCACGCTTGAAATCAATCAAGAAAAAAAATTTCATAACGAAGTAATGACATGTTTTCTTAAAAAACTTTACTCACAAAAAACTCACTATAACATATTTTGGCTCACATGGAAATCTTTTTGAACTTCTTTCGGATGCCAAACCACAACTGCTTTTCTCAGATCAAATTATAAAAGGAAATGAGAGTAAACGAAGAGCTGATAATAATTATTGTTGAAAATCCACACTTTGCAGGATCGGATAATGATCTATGTTCTTTATAATACCCAAAACCGCATTTATATGCAATGAGACTGGAGTGCATTGCAGAAAGCCGCTTTAATTAAATTATTAATTAGCTCTTGTTAAAATAGTCATTATCGAGGTTTCATGTTGAACTTCCTCGTGTCCTATTATTTATAACATGGTTTTATAATTATTAATTTTCGTGGACCTGTTCTCGGTTCTCATTTGCCTGAACAACTGAATTATATATTAATTAAATGAGTCAATAAAGAGGAATAAATTTTTATTATTCTATAGCTATAAGGATTTTGATACAAAACACTTGAGGAGCATAATAATATATGTATTTATGTTCCTTTGAAAAAAAATAAGAGTAAATTTTATTACAAAAAAGGAGTATCTAAAGCTTCGAAAAGTGCTTCAGAAAACAGACTCTTTTGAAAAAGTGCAACAATTATTATTAATTTGCCTTGGCTTTCCACGCATGAACAAATTTTGAACAAAGTTAACTTTGTTATAACTTTCATTTGCATTTGGAAAGCTCTCAGAATTTTTGTGAAAGTACTCGAACGTGTACTGCAAACATAGGGAGATAGTCGGCTAGAACTTCCAACAGCCACTTGTATGTCGTTGATACCATAATGATAATATTTAGTGGAGAAGTAATAATACCTGTGTAATAACTGCTTATGCAAATTAACATTCTGCTGCTCGAGGACCAGACGCTTCCGTCAAGATCAAGCAGCTCTCTACTTTGCAAAATTATAACATACAGGCTATTGAGAATTTTTCTCTAATAAACGAGCATAACAATTTATTAAGGAGCACTTCTTCTTATCTGAATACATTTAAGAATTTATATTCAGATGAAAGTGGCAAGAAACTTTATTTAAAATAATACTTGTCAGCGAGTAAACTTCTGTTTACAGCTGCATGCTATTAAACAAAACCGATTTTTTGCAAAAAACAAAAAAACGGACTCTGCTCTGAATCAAAAAATCTTCTCTTTGCGAAGCGTCCCCTAATTGTTCCAGCTTGAGAGACCTAACCGCTTTTTGTATCAAATCATTCCAATGACAACGCTTTTCTCAGTCGCCTCAAATGTGACAGGATTCCAATTCAATCGCACTTATAATTAGAAAGCCACATTCAATATAGCATTCAGTTCACAAATCAGTAAGAAGCATAAATTGACTACCTAGTATATCTATTAATGGCCTGCATTATATATAATAAAGTATACACGAACTGTTTGCTTGAGGTAAGTATAAATGATTAGCTCGTTAATTACCCTCTATCAAAAGGGAATTAATCCAGTAATTACATGCTCCGCAATCATGAATGAATAAATGACTGTATGCTCACATATATTACTTAAATAATAAAGCATGTTTGTACAAGTACATGTGAAAGTTCATCTTCGGTCACCAGAATAGGTAGGGGTGGCCGTACAGAAGTTAAACGATACAACTTCGTTGTTTGCGTTAGTGGCGCAATAAACATTCCTGCAAGTACCTTTACTCGAAAAGTACTTCGACTCGTGTCAGACAAGCTCTCTTGTAGCAAAGTGATCGTTACAGACTGCTGTAGTGGACATGAATGTGTTTGTGTCACCAGTAGTTTAAAGTGGACTTCAAGAGGTGATCCTCGTTTAGCTAGGCGATACATACTAAATTATTCATTACTATTCCGATACAGCGACACATGTTTGGGTTTAAATATTGAGCAGAGAAGGCCACAAATCGAAGCGCGCAGCTACAGGATTTGGAGGACTTTGCGAATTTGTCAAACGGAATTATTCAATCCCTCACTCTACAAACGTTCAACCTGGCAAGCTTATATAAGCAGCAAGTACTTCCCTCGTTTTATGACTTTAGCTCCCTCTCTGGTCATTTATATCTTCTTGTATTACAAAATTATAATAGCAAGATCTCTCCTGACTTTAAAGAGAGGTTTATATAGTATATGTCACACTCCATAAGCGAATTCGGACATTGTCCGAAAACTTTGCTCAGACCTAGTTTTGAGCACAAGGAAATGCCCAAACCCGAAATGTACCCAAAATAATGTAAGTCACATACCTTCCCCTTTGCAAAGTCTCATGGGGGGCGGGAAAGCACATTTCGGGTTTGGTATTTCCTGGTGCTCAAAACTAATTCTGAGGAGTTTTTGGACAATGTCCGAATTTGCTTATGGAGTGTAATATATCCACTTTTGGTAATTACCGGATTTAAACATGTAACTTTAGTTATTGAGAAATATAAAGCTTGGCAAATGATCTCAAATTCCTAAGAGCATATAAAAAAAAGATACAACAAAGTTGACATGGTAACGATACCCACTGTGGTTGGTAAATCTTACCACGTGAAGGTAATTTTAGTAACATGTGAAGATAACATTGAAATCGGGGTAAAGATTACACTTCGTTTTTTTGTGTCGAGAGAATCATAAAAAATTCAGCAGCATTAAGAGGAGTTCAAGCGTACCAAGGGGAATTTTATCGGAATTCAAGTGAAATCAAGAGATTTTAGTAGAATTCAAGAGAATCCTACAGAATTTTAGCAAATCAAGATTCGTGGTAGTGAATAACCACCTAGTATAAACCCAGGTCTCAGGTCAACTTGTCCGGATTTATATAGCTGTATAAAAAAAATATAAAAAAACCAAAATTCTTTTTTCAAGAATTGTTTAAAGTTGTAGTTTTTGAGTCATGAAATCATTAAGCTGGACCAATCAGTAGCTCGGTATAAGCAGTCGTGTGTGCGTGAGCGGGAGTCCAACTGTGCGTAAATGACCGCCGTTTCTGCCTTTGGTATCTCCACCAAGGCGCCTGCTTGCATGCTATACACGGCGAGGCGTAATGGTAGGAGAAAGAGAGAGAGAGAGAGAGCGTCAGTGCAGTCGAGCTTCTAAGCCAAATACCGAGCTTCATGATGACAGAGTGAAAAGTGAAGTTTGATTATCTAGAAGAAGCAACGAAAAAACCTTTGCACAAATAGTTAGACTGAAGTAAGACCGAGGGACACTAACTAGGTACTTGTACTTGTTAAGAGTTTATTCTTTTTCATTGATAAGTCTACAGTTATATTTTTTGTTTTTGTAATACAATAATATATAATTATGTATTCTAATTTCAAAATTCATCTCTGTTGGTAGAAATTTCATCCTTTTCGGATAAAAATGCAAATGTTTGGTAGAAAATTAATCTGTTTCGGTTAAGGATTCAATTATTTTGCTGAAAATTGGTCTTTTTTGGTTGAATCAACTGCTTCTTATCTGAAATTAAAATCATTTTTAGTGAAATATCTACTATTACATTTCTCGTTGTGAATTCATGTCTTCTAGTTGAAAATTCGAGTACTTGGTTGAAAGTTGAAGTACTTTGTTAAACATTTATTTTTTTGATCAAAGATTTATCATTTTAGTTTAAAGTTCATTTCGTTGGTTAAAAATTCAACTACTTTGTTGAAAATTCGTTTTTTTAAAATCAAATTTTATCCTATTAAGTACAAAATTCAACAATTTAATTAAAAATTCATGTATTTTGTTGAAAATTCGTCTTTTTGGTAGGAATATAATCTTCTTGGTTGTAAGTTCAACTGTTTAATTGAAAATTTATTTATTTTGTTGAAAATTCATTTTTTAGTGAAAATGTATCCATTTTAATTCAAAATTCAACCATTTGGTTAAAAATTCATCTGTTTTTTTGGAAAATTCGTCTTTTTGGTAGAAAATTAATCCTTTTGGTTGAAAATACAATCATTTGCTTAAATATTCATATATTTTGATTAAATTCGTCTTTTTTAGTGGAAAATTATCTTCTTCGTTGAAAAGTCGTCTCTCTTGGTTGAAAATTCAACTACTTGGTTGAAAGTAGAACTACTTTGTTAAAAAATTATTTTTTTTGTTTCATGATTTATCATTCAAGTTCAAAATTTATCATTTTGGTTGAAAACTCAACTATTTTGCAGAAATTTAGTTTTTTTTGGTTGAAAATTAATTTTTTTGGTTGAAAATTCGATTATTCTGCTGATACTTCGAAAATTATGTTAGAAAGTCATTCTTTTTCAGTTGAAAATTGAACTGTTTTGTAAAAAATTCGTCATTTTGGCCTGAAAATTCAACATTTCTCATGATTTTTTTTTCCTTATTGACTGAAAAACCTTCTCTGGTTAAAAATTCAACTGTTTTATAGAAAACTCGTCTTTTTGATCTGGAAATTTATCCTTTTGGTTAAAAATTTAACTACTTCATAAGAAATTCGTTTTTTTGTGGAAAATTAATTTTTTTCTAACTGAGAATGAAATTATTCCATTTTTGGTTCAAAATTTATGTATTTTGTTGATAATTCGTCTTTTTGGCTTGGAAATGGAACATTTTGCATTAAATTTTATTCCTTTATTGACTGAAAAATCTCTCTTGGTTAAAAATTCAACTCCTTTGTTGAAAACTTATCTCTTTTGGAAGAAATTCGATCTTTTATGGTTAAAATGCAACTGTTTGGTTGAAAATTATTCTTTTTTGGTTGATGATTCAACTTTTTTGTTAAAAATTCGTGTTTCTTGGTTGAATTCAACTATTTAGTTGAAAATTCATGTATTTTGTTGAAAAATCGTCTTTTTCGTTTAAAAATTAATCTTCTTGGTTGAAAATTTATGTATTTTGTTGAAAATTAATTTTTTCAGTAGAAAATTCATGTTCTTGTTTGAACAATCATACTTTCGGGTTGAAAATACAATTGTTTTATAAAAAGTTCGTCTTAATGGCTTGAAAATTGATCATTTCTTATGATTTTTTTTTTCTTTATTGACTGAAAAACCTTTCTTGGTTGAAAATTCAACTCTTTTGTTGAAAATTCGCATTCTGGCTTGAAAATTCCATGATTTGGTTGAAATTTTTGTTCTTGGTTGAAAATTTAACTCTTTGTTGAAAATTTATCTCTTTTGGTCGCAATTTCATATTTTTAGTTAAAACTGCAAAGTTTTGGTTGAAAATTAATTTTTCTGGCTGAGGATTCATCTATTTTGTTGAAAATTCGTGTTTTTTGGGTGAATTTAACTATTTGGTTGAAAATTCATTTCTTTTTGTTGAAAATTCGTCATTTTTGGTAAAAAATTAATATTCTGTGTTCAAAATTAATCTTTTCTGTTGAAAGTTCATATGTTTGGATAAAAAATCGTCTATTTTGTTGTAAGTGCAATATTTTTACTTGGAATTTCAGGAATTTAAAGCGTTTCAAGTTAAATTTTTTAACATAATTAAGAAACTTATAATGCAATAAATTTCGCATTATCAAATTGTCTTACGTGATTTGTAGATGACCCTTTGAATAGATTTTTGCTGCTCAGCTTAAGAGGACCCTCGCAGGAGGAGGCCCCCCCGCAATGCGGGGTTTCGCTGTACAATAGCTACGCCACTGAATATATTCCATTCCGTGTAATGCGTATTATTTTTCATAAGTACTCTAGTGGACTCTACCTTGTTTCGCCCCGCTCTACAGGTACTGGAAATCGGTTTTTCAATAGAGGTGTTGTGAAAATAATAATACAGGGTTGCGCACGAACATTCCTAGAGGGTCAACTCTGCAGGGGCTGCTTTTGTTACAACAACAAAAAAATCACGACCAAAATGAATGTACTCTCAAATAATTGTTAGGGAACCAATTTGAGGAAATATCGAGAAATTCCCACAGTAAACAAAGTGATTCACATGAAGGATTTTTTGAACAACTCAATGATCCAGGAGATGATGTTCTACTAACCCCAGGACACTACTTTCGTGGTGACACCGATCTGAATTTAATTTGAGGTGTGCTAGACATTTTTATTCATCGCCTACTTAGAAAGATCGAAAAATTTCTGGATTAATCAAAGTGGTTGGCATCACGGATTTTCAAACATCTATATAACCCAGGGGGGTTCTACTATCTTGTTCTACTATCTTCAGAAAAACAACCTCGTCGTGACACCGATCTGAATTCAATTTGCGGGGTGCTAGAAATTCTTGTTCATCCACTACTCAGAAAGATCGAAGAATTTCTGCATTAATGAAAGTGGTTGAAACCATGGATTTTTCGAGCAACTTAGTGACTCAAGGGATGATATTAAAATATTCCAGGAAACTAATCTCGTTGTAACACCAATCTGAATTCACTTTAAGGGGTGTTAGAAATTTTTATTCAAGCCCTACTTAGTAAGATCGAAGAATTCCAGCATGCGTTCAGCCTGTGTCATTGAGTTGTTCAAGAAATTCGTGGTGCCAACTACTTTGAAACTGCAGAAGTTCTTCAATTTTTCTGTGTAGGGAATGAACAAAACTTTCTAAAAACCCGCAAATTTAATTCAGATAGTGTCACTATGAGGGTAGTTTCCGGGGAATATTAGAAAATCATCCCTTGTGTCATTAAGTTGTTCCAAAAATCCGTGGTGACAAATACTTTGATTAATGCGTAAATTCTTCGATCTTTCTAAGCAGGGGATGAATAAATATTTCTAGCAATCCTCAAAGTGAACTGTTTTCAGTGTCACTACGAGGGTGGTTTTCTGGAGATAGTAGAACATCGTATGCTAAGTCATTGAGTTGTTTAAAAAATTTGTGTTGCCAACAACTTTGATTAATGCGTAAATTTTTCCATCGTACTAAGCAGGGGATGAACAAGAATTTCTAGCCCCCCTGAAAGTGAACTGAGATCAGTGTCACTACAAGAGTGGTTTCCTTGAGGATAGCAAAAAATTATCTCCTGGATCACTGAGGTGCTCGAAAAATCCGTGGTGACACACACTCTGATTAATGCGTAAATTCTTTGATCTTTCTAAGCAGAGAATGCATAAAAATTTCTAGCGCCCCTTAAAGTGAACTCAGATCATTGTTACTATAAGAGTGGTTTTCTGAGGATAATGGAACATTATCTCTTGGGTCAATAACTTAATAAAAAAAATCATAGGGATCACCACATTGATTACTGCCGAAGTTCTTCGACCTTTCTAGGTAAGGGATGAATAAACTTCCCAACAACCTGCAAATTAAATTCAGATCGGTGTCACTGTAAGGGTAGTTTGCTGGAGATATGACATATAAGAATATATATAAGAAGATGAATACAAATTTCTAACACCCCACAAAGTAGATGCAGATCAGTTTCACTACGGGGGTACTCTCTTGGGGATGTTAGGAAATCATCCCCTGGGTTATTGAGTTGTTAAAAAAATCCGTCCTGTGAACCACTTTGTTTACTGCGAAAATTTCTCGGTATCTCCTCAAATAGGACCCCTGGGCATTATTTCAGAGTACTTCAGTTCAACTATTTGTGCAAAGGTTTTTCCGTTGTCATTTCTGAATAATCAAACTCCTCATTTCTGTCTGTTATCATGAAGATCGGTATTTGTTCTCGAAGTCGAGTGCACTGACGCTCTCCCTCCTCCTGTCGCGCCTCGCCGTGTCCAAGATGTAAGCAAGCGCCCTGGTGGGGATACCAATGGAAGAAACAGCTGTCACTTACACACAGTTGGATTCCCACGCACGCACGCACGACTTCTTATACCGCGCTCCTGATTGGTCCAGTTTAATTCACTTATAAGTCAAAAAATGAAGCTTCAAACAATTTTTGAAAAACGAATTTTCATTTCTGTAGAATCTCGAACTAACAATGCACTTAGCCCGTTTTGTATATATGTCACACAATTCTTCATCAATTTGCATAAAACGTTTTGGAATCAATGAAAAATTGCTAAAAAATAACATATGTGCATAGGTATTGTTCATTTTTTAGAAAGTGGACACAGCAGATTCAAAGAACATGAAAAATGTATTATTTTTAAAATTTCAGTCGACCTGTAGACTACAATATTCAACTGATTCGTCTAAATAATTTATGCCAATTTACCTAGATCAAGACCTAGGAGCAATTCTCGAAAAATTTTGATTTAATAATTATTTGTCGAAATATTTCACTCCTTATTCCCAAAATTCAATTTTCTAGCAGTTCAGTCGACTCACCATATTCAACCAACTCGTCCAACAGTTTCCGGATTAATGGACTAGATGGAGCTCCAGGGGCATTCTTCCGGAAATCTTGATTCATTAATTATTTCTACAAATATTTGATATTTCATGCCCAAAATTTGATTTTTTAGCAGTTCATTTGAGAATTAATTAAGTAGATGAAGCTCCAGGGGCACTTTTCAGGATATTTTGATCCATTAATTATTTCTAGAATTCAATTTTTTATGCCAAAAAATTGATTTTTTAGCAGTTCAATCGAGCTGTAGCCCACAAAATTCAACCAATTTGTCTAAGAATTTCAGGATAAATTGACTAGATAAAGTTCCAATGGCATTTTTCAGAAAAATTGGATTCATTAATTATTTCTAGAAATATTCCACTTTTCATGCTCAAAATTCGATTTTTTAGCATTTCAGTCGAACTGTAGCCTACAATATTCAATTGTTCCACCTAAACATTAAGGATAAATTGTCTAGATGTAGCTCCGGGGGTATTTTCCAAGAAATTTTGTTTCATTAATTATTTTTAGAGATACGTCACATTTTAAGCCCGAAACTCGAGTTTTTAGCAGTACAATCGACCTCCAATAGTCAGTATATTTATTATTTAATGGTTATATTATTAAGTTAATGGTTAGCTGCGTCAAAACATGTTATTAGTCTTCATATTGAGGTTGTTCGTTCATTATGTATTAAATGATAAGTAGGCAAAGCCCACTTGTAATAGTCCCCCCAATAAGAAGCTACTGAACTGATAATTATATTTTAAATTATAATATAAATATCAAAACCAACTATATGTATTATATTATGCTGAGTATTAAATATTCTTATTATATTGAAGCGAGTATTTGATTTTACCTGAACTTTGATCAAAGGACTAAAAAATAAATATTTTCAAGTAATTCTGAAAGATATCTGAGTTTTAAAATATATGAAATTGATGAAATTATAGAAATTTTGGTAATGTATTAAAAGAAAAAGAAAATGAAAACTTGGAGAGGTTATTGTTAACAAAAAAGAGAGAAAATGGCACCAGGTTTGCTTTTATTTTCCCTTTCAATACATTCTTAAAATTCTTGTGATTTTATTAATTTAATGAACTTTCAAATTCAAATACATTTTAGAATTACTTGAAAAAATTTCATATTACGAACTATGTTGATTGTACTGATAACTTTTCACTTGGCGGAATTTTTTGCATCATAAATATTTTGGGTGAGATTCAAGATTATTCAAGAGACTTTAAACGTCAAGATTGTTTCTCTGCCATGTTGGAGTATCTTGCAAATGACAAGAGTTGGATATATAAATTTTTTGAAGAATTATTGTTCATTTAATAGGGTAGAAAATTGTCCCTATTTGATTTAAAAAAAGTGAATATTCGGCTGAGTGTAAAGTTCATCCGTAAGACCTTATTTATTCGCATTTTTCAGAGGTTTTCATAATTATTTCGAAAATCGCTTCAATGCTGTTGCAAATATTATTCTTTAAATATAAATTAGTGAAATTCACTAATTCAATTAGAGAGATGTCGGTCCGTAATGAATAGTAGAACACTCCTAATTAGATTTGTCCAAATATTAACTACTTCGATAGTGGAAAAATACTAATCAGTTAGCAAAAATATATGAGTTTATTGAGGGCTGTATATAGTAATTGAAAAAAGTTATAGAAATAGCAAAAGTAGAAAATGAAAAAGTTCAATATAAGAACGCGATTGTGTAACACTTTCACATTTATTGAAACGAAGAAAAGACAACATTGTGAAACTTGTAAATAGTCTACGTCACATGATCTTGAATTATTTATTGTACCATAACGTCACCTCCGCCAACATACCGTATTTACAAATAATTACTCCAAAGAGGAAAAATTAGAATTATTTACGCACTTAATCTATTTCACCTTACTTTATTCGCGAAACATATAATCCCTTTAATGCGTGTGCACTCACAGAAACGCCACGTAATTTGATCAAACATAACAGCACACTTGACATACCTTGAGTCGTTGAACCATTTCATATCGAAAAAAATCGATAAGGAAACTTCACTAATTGAGTAGTAATCAAAATCAATTTAATAAAACAAACTTGTGATTCTTTTACTATACTATTAGTGAAAAGCTGAAATATTACTATTTCATTAGCCAAACGGTCCGTAACTAATTCAATTAGTAAAATAGTCACTAATTCAGATTCAGAGAGTAAGGTGGACATCGGATTTAGCATAAAAAAATGCATCGGAATCATGTACGCTATTTTGTTAATAAAATTTCCTATAGTCCCTTAAAGCGCAATTTGTGATTTTTCAAACAATTTTTAAAGAATCCTAATGGTAAAGCCCTTAAATTTAGTCGAATAGAAAAATAGTGTAAATACATTATTTTAATGCAACTTTGTAATAAAAATACAATTTCCATGAAAAATTAACGTTAATATATAATTCGATACCTACGAATAACTTTTACTAAGTTTTAGACACTTTTAGATGCGATTGTTAAACTGTGATTTTTTAAAACTTTCCTGCTTTCTATCAAAACATCCAGAAAATTACAATGAAATTGATAAAAGGTTAGAACGTAAGAGAGATTTCTGAAGAATTCACTGAAATCCAGAGATTCAAAGACCTTTGAAAGGATACCAAAATGTTTCTTGAGATCCTAAAAGACTGCACTTCGTTCCATTAGATCTTGTAAGGCTTACAGGAAACTTTATTCTTAACCAAAAAACAAAATAAAGACTAAAAAATATTTTATCTACTAGAAAATTAAAATCATTCAAATAATCATCAGTTTTATAGGGCGTATAGTATTCATTTGTTATGTCAATTTATCGTTAAAATGCTACGTAATGTACGTATTATAGCTCTGTCACTGGTTCTCCGGAATTTTCGGACTTGCTGTTTTCCAAATGAATAAAGAAATAAATTTGCTATAAATTTAAATAATAATCATACGGATTGATATTTTTATATCGTATTAGATGAATGACATGTTGAAACTATAAAATTTAATAAGTTTGTCTGAAAATTGAATAACATTATATTACAATGTTGAACGCATTTAAAATTAGAATTTTATTCAGTGTAATTGAATAAAACTAAAATTGCAAACAAGTAATTCATAGTACAGTTAAGTATTTAAACAGTTTAGTTTACCTTTTTGCATTTTTTATAAATAAATAAAGTTTTTTCAAAAACTTATTTGATTCTTTAATTAAGTTCAAAACTTAAATAATTCTATGAAATTATTCTTATCCTCAAAATAACCTGAATACTTTTTTTAAAACTGTAGAGTCGACCAAGAAATGAGCCCAGAGTCTATGGCTTTATGTCTGTTTCGTGAATTTGAAAACAAATTTTTAAAACATAAACTCAAACAAAGTCATCTTGTGCAACTGAGATTGCACCGGCCTGTTTGTGCGATTTCAGTTGCACAAGATGACTTTGTCTAAGTTCATGTTTTTTGAACACTTTTTTGAACTGTTTGATACATTGGATTTTTATGAAAACTTTGCATGTACAATTTACATGAATATTTCAAGTGACATTTCAATTTGGTAATTGTTTTCCGTCAATACTAAATATACTAAATTTAAATTCGAATTATTTTCGTTAACTTTAGTATTAATTTATTGATTTTCTTCGATATTGTATAATATTAAAAATGTGTAATTTTAAAATTCCATTACTCTATGATTTTTTTGTATTTATATCTTTATTATTTTGAGGTGTATTTATTATTAACAAATAAATGAGAGTTGCATTTTCCAATATGAAGAGAACAAATACCCCATCAAAGTAAAATACACATTCTGGTCATGCAAACCAGGAAAAGATGTATCTAACGATATGTTTTGAAAAAGTAGCACTACGATAACGGCAAGTATGCTAACGGAAAGCTGTCTTTTGTGACTCGATGCGTGTTTTCAATTTAATATCCGCGCGTCGACGACAACGGATCCGGGGTCGTTCGAGGGGAATACGAAAGGAATAACAAAAATAGAGGATACCGGTGCCAGTCGTTACAAATGACATACGTCCGGTCTGGTCATTTTTACAGTGGAGCGTAGAAAATGTATTAAGCAAGATATTCTTCAATACAACGTATAACTTCAATTAGAGCTCGTACTATTTCAGATCTCGCAGATTCTTTCATATTTGAATGACCTGGAGTAAATATTGAAACCAATGCCATTGTCAATGTATCACTCTAATTGAAGTAGCGTAATTCGAAAAAATTCGTTCGCTAATAATGCTAATTGAAAGGACGAAACCATCGAGAATGATATGATATGATACAATATAATATTCTATCATTACCTCACACTCAGTCGATAATGTCAAACATAGTAGGACGATTTTATGTGGTGGAATCTGAAGTATTGTTTACTTAAAGTTTCGGTGAAATATCGTTTTCAGTGCATAAGTAGTGAGAAAATTGTGCTAAGACTTTTCTCTTTTCAAGTAAAAAAATTATATTGCAACTGTGAATTGGTACTTGGTCAACTTCTAATTTCTAAATCTCTGAGAAAACAATATAATGTCCAAAATTTGAGGTTGAGGTGCCCAGGGCGGATACAAGCGAATCATGGAAGCCATGGTTCTAACGTCACTCTAACCTCAGATTTTGGACATTATTTTTTTCCCTCTTGGATTGCGAGATCGCAAATAGAGATAATATTAATCAATAGTTGAAAAAACGTTATATGGAATTGAAATATAAGAACACGGAGAAAAACGTAAGTGAAGAATTGGGTCTTTAGTGCTATTAGTTGAGGTATTATTTACTGAACTGGTGTTGTAAAAAAAATTCGAGACTGAAATTACCTTATTGATTGAAGTGCAATCGCGGAATTAACTTCTTCAAGCAACTAAAGACATTATAGTTTTTCGACGCACAGTGGGACAAAACTGGATTTTCTTGAAAAATCAGTCTGCACGTCACAATTTTCATTCGATTTGAACATTTTTTCTTAGAATTAAAGCTGATTTCATTCTTCAAAGACCTTTCAAAGCGGATTTTTAAATCATAGTTTCTAAAAAGTATTGTATAAAGAAGGAAAATGGAGAAATGGTATTTTTAACAAAGTCATTTTCAAACTTGTGAAAAACATATTGTAAAGACCTAGAATCGATAAAAATGAATGCGTGTGCACTAAAGGAACATAAATAAATGACGTTATACAACCTCAATTGTAAGCATCCAGAGATGCATCGAATCAGTCGATCAATGTCTGAAACGGGAATCCCAATGATGCAGATAAATTTGCACCATAGCAAAGGCGCCTCGGCGGTTTCAACTAGGCATATTGTAGGGGCGCATACAGGCATAGCCCTAATCCAAGAACCCTGATTGTACCGCGATAGGATTAGTGGCTAAGGAGAGTGTGGCTCCATATACAAGGGGCCACGCGATGAAGCATCAAAGGCATGCATAGTCGTCAAGGGTATAGATGCGATTTTGGTACCTAAGCTCCGCTGTAGGGACATCACCGTTATTAAGGGGAGGCTCAAGGTTGAGAGCGGAGAAAGATTAGAGCTGTTTATCCCTTCTGCTTATTTCGCGGGCGACGCTAAGGGTGCCCTACCTCCTAGAGAGGTAGAGGCTCTCATCCAGCACTACAAGGAGAACAGGATTCCTCTGCTGTTGGGTTGTGATGCAAACTCTCACCATACAGTGTGAGGAAGCTGGAACATACAAAGCAGGAACAGGAATGTGGAATACTTAGTGGGTACTGAGCTTGAGATTCTAAACCAAGGTAATACTCCCACATTCCAGAACAAGAACAGGAGTGAGGTTCTCGATCTGACTCTTTGCTAGGAAGAACGGAGGAGCAAGGTAGCGGGCTGGCAAGTCTTCGTCGAGGAGTCTCTCTCGGACCATAAATATATCTTGTTCCAGTTGGCCCTAAGGAAACCGGCGATATCAGAGATCAGAAATCCCAGAAACACACTTTGAAACTCATACAAGGAAGAACTTGGAGGTAGGCTCGTGGAGTTTCACATGAAATATGGTATCCTAGATGAGTTAGAGTACGCTGCGGATTTTCTGCGGAGGGCTGTTATTACATCATATGAGAACAATTGCCCTACAAGTACAATCAAGTTCAGGTAAGGGGCGGAATGGTGGAACACCCACCTTGAGAAGCTTCGTGAAAAGACCAGAGTGATGTACAATAGGGCAAATAAAACCAAACTGTCTCCAGACTGGAACAACTACAAATTGGCTCAGAATGAATGCAAGAAGAACCTCAGAATTTATAAACAGGGAGACTCGAGGGGCTTCTGAGAGGAAGCTAAAGGTATTCCAGAGGCAGTCAGGCTCCATAAGATTCTGGCTAAAGATCCGGAGGCTCGCCTCTGGCTAATAAGGCTTAAAAATGGTGAATTTGCCGAGGACGAGGAAGAAACCTTGAACCACCTGATAGAAGTTCACTTCCCAGGTTTTCATCGAAGGTAAACCGACCGGTAGGAGGATTGTTCGGGCCAGGAAAGGGAGAAGGCCAACTGGCATTTCGCTGCAAAGGTCGTGGATATAACGAAGATGGAATGGGCCATCGGATCTTTCCGCCCCTTTAAATCACCAGGGGCGGACGGCGTTTATCCAGTGCTCTTATAGAAAGACACGGATAGTGTTGTCTTTCTTCTGACAAAACTATTTAGGGCGAGTATCGCCCTCAAGCACGTGCTACCAGCATGGAAAGACGGCAGAGGGGTTTTCATTCCCAAACCTGGGAAGAAGGGCTACACTGCTACTAAAGACTTTAGAGAGATCAGTCTGACGTCATTTATTTTGAAGACACTAGAGGAGCTGGTCGAAAGATATATCAGGGATGAGGTGCTTATAGCCTCTTTACTGCATAGAGGGCAGCACCCCTTCAGGCAGGCTACTCTGTGGATATTGCGCTCCATGCTATGGTAACAAAAGTGGAGCAGCAGCTTGAGCAGGAGGAGGGGGGACGGTACGCTGTGGGGACCTTCTTGGATATAGAGGGTGCCTTCAGCAATAACCCTCCCCCCCTCCTTGGAAGTCATCTGCCGGGTGGCTTTGAGGTGCAGCGTGTCGAGCCAGCTAGTAAGCTAGACAGGGAGCATGCTGCTTCGGAGGCGTCTCGAAACCAGACGGAATGAAGGTTTAGTTAAGGGGATAGTACCGCGGGGATCCCTCAGGAGGGTATTCTGTCACCCCTCCGGTTGTGCATTGTAGTCGATGGCCTCCTTCGAAGGCTAAATGAGGAGGGTTATAATACACAAGGATATGCGGATGACTTAGTAATCCTAGCCAGGGGGCTCATCTGGACATATTGATGGATCTAACAAGGTCAGCGCTACGTATCGTGAAGCTCTGGTCCGACAGCTCAGGCTCTCGGGGAATCCGAAAGAGACCAGATTGGTTATTTTTACGAGAAAATACAGAGTGCCGAAGGTCGATGCTCCTGCATTTCGTGGTGTGAGGCTGATGATATCAGAGTCGGTTATATATTTGGGAGTAATCCTGAATAGTGAACTGAACTGGGCAAAACATCTAGAAACGTAGTGCAGAAGATTCGTCACGGCATTTTTGATGTGTAGAAGAGCTTTTGGTCTGACATGGGATTTAGGGCTCAAAATGATCGCCTGGCTTTACTCCACTGTTTTAAAACCAAGTCTCGTATACGCGGCCGTGGTCTGGTGGCCAAGGGCAATACTGAGAACAATGCAGGATAGACTGCGATGATTGCAAACGGTAGCGTTTAGGGGGATGACGGTAGCAATGAGGACTACGCCCACGGCGGCGATAGGTTACATGCTCTGCCAGGAGCCCCGACACGTTGCGATAACCCGCGGGTGGCTCGGGCGATGAGCCGACTGGCAAGAGCAGACAGATGGACTTGGGGGATTAAACACACTAGGCTACCAAGTGACATCATTACACTGCCAAGTCTACGTATGAGGCAGGATAGAATAAAAAAACGCTTTAACTTTACCAGGGCTTTCCGCGCCGTCACCCCAAACAGAAATGTGTGGAAAGCAAATGGTAACCTGCTCCTCCGGGGGCGAATCTAGTACACAGATGGCTTCAAAGGAGAAGGGGGTCAGGAGCAGGAATTTATGACAGTGCAGGAAGGAGGGGGATGGGAATCCCACTCGGAGGGCATGCCACCGTCTTTCAGGAGGAGTTTCTGGCTTTCCTCTGCTGCGCTGTAATACTCATAGAAGGAGACGCGACTGTCAGGCAGATTATAATCTACTCAGACAGCTAAGCGACATTAACCGAAGTTGAAAACCAGACGTAACATCAGGGCTGGTTTTGGGAATTCAAAAAGGCATTAAACCAACTGACAGAAAAGAACAACGTGACTCTCATATGGGTTCCTGGTCATACAGGAATCAGGGGTAACGAAATAGCGGACCAGCTGACGAAGAGCGGTGAACTAAGTTAATGCATAGGCCCAGAATCGGATCTGGGGCTAGCGTCTTGCTGCATCGGGATGGACATCAAAAACTGGATCCGAATGAAGCACAGGGAGTACGAAGCCAGGGTTGCCGACAGGCGAAAGCTATCCTGGGCTGTACGTACAGGATGGACAGAGCCAGGAAACCCTGAGGTTACCCAAGAATGAATCAAGGTTGGTGGTTCAGATGTCCACTGGGCACAACCACTCGAAATATCATAAGCACAAAATGGGGCTAAGTCCCACCACAGAGTGCAGGAAATGCGGGAGGGATGCTGAGACATCCCTGCATCTCCTATGCCAGTGCCCGGCATTAGCCAGGCTCATACAACAAATCCATGGGTCTTATTTCATGGAACCCAAGGAAGTTACAACGCAAACAGTGGTCGACATCCTGGGCTTCATTGAGAGGTCTATAGTCGACCACTTGAAGCGATCCGATAAGCGGGTGGCACACTGAGCTTTATAGCCTGAGCGCCAGGGAGTGTCCCTATTGGGACTCCTCGCCCGTCAATAGATTAACTAAACTAACTAACTCCAATTGTGATAAGCGAATTGTATATATAATTAAACAAATCTGAGGTTTGTGCACAGAAACCCAATTTTTCTCGCCTATAATTGTTGCGATTTGATATTTGAATGTTATCTGGCAACGAAAAATCTATATATAATTTATATTATTGTAAACAAATTTCATCAACAGAAATTATATGGATCCGAGGAAACGTGTAAGCATTGGAGCAAATCTAAACTAGTATCGATGCGAGATTATTTTCGAGTGTTATTCTCTTTGTACCTCTTAAAATCTTTATTTATAGATTCTTGTAATTCTTCTGACAGTTGCCCAATAGAGAGCAGAAAACAATCTATAATTAGTGCCCCATGAACTAATATTTTGTGCATCGATGCAGGCATGCAAAACCAACCGTATTCTTTCACATACAGTGATGCTGCATCAGAGGCATGCTTCGCGAATCGCGCTGTGTCGATGTCTCTTCCCGAAGTTCTAAGAAAGACACGGTATACAGCTTTCCATTATTGATGGTAGAAAATTGAGTAACTTATGCTGTCTAATCTTTTTTGAGAAAACAAACGTTTGATAAGAGACTTGAGCTTCATTTTTGCAAAGGTTCACGTACTTATATTGTAGATGATAACGTATGAACTGCTTACTTAACTTACCTTCTACTTTTAAAAGTTAAAGTTTAATGCAGGAGACATTATGAGACGAAGATTTGTGCATATGCATGCATATGCTAAAGAAGAATTCTCATTCTTCAGATGAAATTATTTAATGCTTAGTGTGTAGTTTCACTTTCCTTCCAGTGTCTTCTGCATCTAGTCCTAAAATTTTGTAACCATCACACGATTCTGACACTGAATATCCAACTCTTCAATTTCATTTTTCTCTGTGAAGATAGCACAATTTTCTCAGCACTTGTGCTGTGAAAACCGTAACTCCATATGAACAGTGCTTTAGATTTCACCACATGACATCGTCCTACTATATTTGACATTATCGACTAACGGTGACGTAGTGATAGAAAACTCTATTACTTGATACGATTCGTTGTTATGATAGTATTCTTTGTTTTATGTATGTGAGAAGTGTACTTAAGTGCATAGCACTACTGCTTCAGTGGTAATGGGCGGTCTTCTTGGGCGTTCCATTGTGGGCGATATACATTTTGTTCAGAAAATCTTTATAATCAAGCGAGAAATCCCTGTATTTCATCCCCTCTTATTCTGATAATGCTGCTGGTGCAAGTATAATCCATCTTTTGATTTACCGCATTCTGAGAATCATGAAGTTGATCATTGTTACCATGCAAATAGAAAAGCATATCAAGGAGAACTATATGGCGATTATTCTCACGAATTTGTAATGAAATGGATCAATTTATAAAGTTATAAGTATCCAGACTCACACTGTAAAAACTGGAGATCTCTTTTTTATACGGTATCATTTTTTGTATGTCCTGTTTTTGTATAGGATAATTTCATTCTGCTATTTTTTATGTAAGACAAATGACGCTGGGATCCCGTCAATGGTCTCATTTTAGTAGCACTCGAGACTGTTTTGTTCTGAGTCATATCTTGATACCTGGAATTAGCCCTGAAATAATTCCTCTTTTTCACAGTGCAGAGAGTAATAAAGTGAAACGGTACCACTTACCAATCAAGCAAGGTTCGAGCCCATGCTAAGTCAGTGATAGCCAGAAAGTAATTACCAACCGCCGATTACACAGTAGGAAATCACATTATCAAATGTCGATAATATAAGCGCCTGACACATCTCTAACTATATCGAGATAGCAGGCACCTATTTTGCCGACATGACAATTCTTTTATTCTTCTATAATGATGTGCAGAAAACCCGAACCTTCCATTCGGTTGAGCCGGCTTTTTTTCAAGTGGAGTAGAATTCAAGCTGACTCGAACTTTCGAATACTCGGAAGATTCGAAAATTCAAACAGTTTTGAGCTACCCGACAGTTTGAAATCATGTTTGCAGAAGTAACATCATGTCAACAAAATTTCGATGAGATTCAGTAGTCATACAAAAAAATTACCCTGTGAAATATGCTAGGAAAACTGATGAAATATAACTTCCCTGCAACCTCTGAGTAATTTTTACACTTTGAGGAAATTAGAAATTCTTGCTAAATCAGAGTGCAAGATTTACTGTCACAAATTGTAAATCCGTAGCAAGATTGAATAAATGAGCAATACTATTTATCAGTGTCGCCCAGTAATCCCTACTTTGTACAAGCGCAAGATACAGCTCGTATTGTACACTGCGTGTTTAGCACGAGTAGTAAAATTACACTTTCGCCCAGTAATCAGCGCTCCTTCTAGGAGCAGAAATTGTAGTTTCGTTCTAGAAATATCTCGCTTTGACAATCAAAAGTTACAGTCTTGCTCTGCTATTCCAGCGTGCATAGGTCTTATACCTACATCGAACACGTTCACATATACATAGTCTCAAACATATAAATTTGCAACGATAGTAATCCACGAAGCTAAACTATATTTCACACACGTAAATAACTGATAATTAATACACACAACACTATATCGCTGTAACTAAAAAATCGCACGTACGACGCTGGGAATGAGGATTCGAACGGTCCTTATATACTAACTAGACAAAATTCCACCGCTTTTGGATGAGGTATTTTTCTAATAATTCGAGAAAGAAAAATGGTAAATCAATAATAATAAGTTTCAAATGCATAGTTTACGATGGACAATCTTAGGTTAATTTCATTCAAAAATATCTATAGGATTTGTTATTTTCATTTCATTTTTCTGTTATACTGTTCGACACTGGGGTTTATAGTTCGGAATTTCATATTTAAGATATGTATGCTCACGAATGTATAATATATATATAAATTAAGGAGATGCATATATATTTTCACCAAAAAATATTTCACAACATTTCAGAATTGTTTTAAGAAATGTTAAATTCATGAATGTATATGTTGGGGTTGTAAAACGTTTCAAATTAAAACTTGTGTAATAATAAAGCATTTCGATTGACCTTCAAATTCAAGTGATCGAATTTTGACTGTCTTACGTAAAATTATTAATTCCAGGGCTCAAATTGTAAATTTAAAATGTGTGAGATTATTACTTATTTCAACTAAAAATTGTATGGAGAGGTACTCTTATGAAAAAAATATTGTTAGGTATTGAATCCAATTCCACCAATACTTATAAAATAAGGGTAAAAAATACTGAAAAAGTAGAAAATATTAATGAAAATTTTTCTTTGAATCTTTTTCCTATCTTTTCACAATTTTTTTTAAGCCATGCGATTTTACTGGCATGGCTCATTTGGACGGTGAAAAAACCCTCTACGACTTCAAGATATCTAAAAGAAAAGTAAGTTAGTAAGCTGGTTAATAAACATGGTTATTTTTTTTAAAAATTTTTTGATGATAAATGATTTTTTATTGACTTTAGCCATGCAAGACTTCTTCACAAAAACAGGACAGGTGAAGTTAAGAAAAATCTTGTCACGTATGTTGGAAAATACTTCGCCATTTATTATAATCGTATACATTTTTTAAACGTAATAGGTAGTCTGCACGATATTGAAAGAAATTGCACTCAAGATACCATTTATGAAATAAAAAATGTTTGTATTTTTTGAATTTTTTTCTTTTTGTAAACAAACATTCTTTCTGCGTTAAATCATATCATAATATATTTAATTTCAATTACCGTAAAACGGTAATATAAAGGTTTGCAACTAAAAATTGTAAAACTTCAATGGAAAAGTGCAGAACAAGCATTATCGCGTCTTAAATACAGAATTACGTGTGCGCCGCTTTCCCTACAAATGCGTCGCGTAGCCCCAACTTACAATATTTGAAGAATAATTGAATATTTTGTTGGAACTTCTTTT
>JAUMHM010000085.1:54940103-54960441 GCA_032362435.1 Melikaiella ostensackeni
TTTCCCAAATCATCTTCAAACACTTTGAAAATGACTGCTTTCCTCGGAAACGAAGCGGATGAACTTTTTTTCAAAATATTTAATTGGCATACAGTGCTACAAAATTGTAGTTTAAGACTTTAGTTAAGAGATTTGGAACACATTATAGAAGAATATAATTTTTAATGGATTTTTGAGACTTAAGGGTTGAAAGCGACTGCTTTCCCCAGCAACTAGGGGGATGCAATTTTTTTGCAGTTATTTGGCATAAAAATCTACAAAACTCATGCGTTAGATTTTAGGTGAGGATATTTTTTATTTTTCGTTTCACATGAACGTTAGAAACTTCAGTTTTATAAGAAATGGATAAATAAAAAGACTGAGAACGTATCTAAAACGCATTAAATATGAATTAAATAACTTGGCGTACTGAATCATTTTAATAATTCTTATAAGTTTCTAAAAAAATCATTGAAAGAAATTTTACCTAAGCTGGCTTTTTTACTCGAAACAGTGCCTTGAGATTTGAGAAAATTTGAATTCGAAACCATAGTATTTTAGGCCATTCCTAAATGAAAAATAAATTGATTAGGTCGTCATTAAATATTTTACAAATGACTCAAATTATTGCAAAAAGTGTTAGATACATTTCTGTAACTCTTTATATAAAAAGTTGCACGACTAATATTCCACAATTTAATTTATTTATATATTCTTAATTTCCAAATACTTCTTGTTTTTTGAGACTAATTAAATGGTCAAAATAGAGAATCAAAGCATCGGCAGAGAAATCGTTCTATCAACGAATTTCTGTTTCGCTGGAATCATTTGTTCAAACTTTAAGCATACTATATATTGACATACTTTACTAGTTTGTTCTATGACTTATATACTACACCATGGAGCAGAAAATTCTTGGGCAGGATTCTCTTGTCATACTATGACAATAGTTTTAAATAAAAGTTTTTTTGTTGATGGAATGTTATCCCTGCCGAGGCTTCAATTGCATTTGTCAGATAGAATCAATATTAAAAAATAAAGACCATATTCTCAGGTCGCGTTCCACCGTATTAGTCCGCGGTGTTCCTACCAACTAGCTATAGCTACCATGTTTCAGAATTTTAAACAATAAAGTTTTTAAATTCTTTTGGAAGACTCTCAACCTAATGAAAATCGATATTTATATATTTTAAAAAGTTTGAATATCTTACTATACCTCAAACATATAAAAATATTAGATCAGGCAAAATTTTTTATTTAAAAAATTTTTTTCACTCGTTTAGTATTGAACCATTCCTTATAGGAAACTTTAATTCAGCATAATAATATTAGACTTGAGTTTCCTTTATCAATGTTGTTTCAAAAATCCTGCGTCATATAACATTTACATTACCACTACTGACAAGGAAGGTTGTTCATTATTAAATTAATCAGATAATTCGTATTTCAACCATCGAAATGTAATGCGTTTCGGTCTGTTTAATTTAGTGAATGTACTTTTAGTTTAATTTTATTATTAATAAAATGTGACTTCCACAATAACAAAATGGCAAAACTAATTAAATTATATCCCTCCCAAGATTCTAAATTATTCAGATTACTAAAGTTAAGTACTATAATTCAATATTATAACAGCCCCTATTAAATTTTATACATATTAAATATTCAAACCCTATCAAACATTTTCAGACGTTAATGTGATTTACTGGATAAATATAGTGTCATCATTTATTTTCTACTCTCTAGATCTGAATTACTGAAAATTTTACAAATTGAATTAATAATTGAGTGTTGACTAATAAAATAGTAATGTTTTAGCATTTCACTAATGGAGTAGTAAAAAAAATACAAATAAATATTGACTAATTCTTTAGTGATTTCGGTCACTAATCAATTAGTGAACTTTTCTTGTCGACTGTTTTCGATGTGAAATGTATGCCTGCTGTTGTGTTTTGTCGAATTTCGTGATGTTTCTGCGTGATTGCATACATTAAAGAGATTATTTTTGACGTGAATACAGTAAGATAAAATAGATAAAATGTGTGAATAAGTCTAATTTTTCCTGTTGGAAGCAATAACTTATAAAAACGTATAATTTTAGGGGAGATGACCTTCCCTATTTACAAGTTTTCCAATATTGCCTTCTTATTAATTGTTTCACCGAAGTTGATAATGTTACCCAATTGCGTTCTTTCATTAAACTTTCCGATTTGTCACATTTCCCATTTCTGTAACCTTTTGTCAACTAATATATACTTCATACTATTATATATATACACTATTCCACCAAGCAATCAGTGTAGTTTTCTACTATCGAATTAGTAAATATTTCGACTAGAACATGAATAATAAACAATAATTGAAATATCAATTCATGAATATCATAAATTACATTTATAATAATTTCTCAAGTTTTAATTAACCTCTTCACTTTACGAATTTAAAAGTTATTATCGCAATTAAACTTATTTCGTCGACACTCAAACAACTCTGAAAATGGTGCATTCAATTATACACCAGCTCTCTTTAATGAATCTGACTTTGTTGTCTCACTTCGCATTTATTCAAGAGGTCTATAAATATTTATTTCGCCTTAAATCAAAATGCAAATTAAGCATTTTTAGCTTAACTGTAATGTTCTTATTTCACGCCTCTAAAATGCAATATATCTTTACTTTAAGTAACTGAATGACGCGTCAGTATCTCTAGATAATTAAATATAATTAATTTTTATTCAAATAAATCTGAATTTCTCTGCGTAATTTGAATTTCAAAATTTTTCTTATTAAATTTTGTAGGCTTTTCTTCCCACACATACAGGTAACTTATTGGATAAAGGATTCGGTAGTCATACCCGAGTAAAGAAAAATCCCTTTGGGATCCCATTAATAATCAATCGAATCAAGACGTGTGAGACAAAATCAGTACTGAAGTATCAACTATTCTTTAAATTATTCACAAGTTTAAATACGCACATAGGTACTACAAAGCTTCCAGTTTACTTTTTTCAATTTAACAAGTACTCGTAGGACTTATGTACCAAAGAAGTACTGCAGAAATAGGATTAAAGTGTATCAGAAACTTTAAAACTCGTCCTGTTCCAGCGGGAAATTTTTAGGATGAAAGTAGTAAAAAGGTTCCACCTAATAATCTTCGAAATTTATACAATTGAAGTGTGTTATTCCATAACGGCCTAACTAAAAAAATCGAAATTATTCAAAAGACACAAAAATACTTTCGAAAATCAAATTTTGAATTTAAAAGAAAACAAGCTGCTCCTGAGATATCGGAAAGTTGAATTGGACCATTTTTAAATTAATTGGAAAAAGTGACTTAGTACCGAAGACCGAGATACACTGAGTCAAAGTGGGGTCTTGGACAAAGCTACCTACCTTGAAAGATGTAAATTTTGTATTTTTCTAGTTTTCTGCATAGTTCTGCGCTGATTAAATGATTTTTGATATTTGAAGCTCTGGATTAATGAAATAATTTTTTAATCTGTAATACAATTTCAAATTTTTTAAGAAACTTTTTTACTGTATTATATCGTCCATCTAGTCTAGTTGTATAAGGTCGTAAGCCACACCATTTTCAAAAATGACTTTTTAATTGCATTTTATACCTTATAACGCCCCGCGTCGATTATCGGTAATATTTAAAACCAAAAATTACGTATTACTTCAGTAAGGCCTAGCCTAGAGTATTTGACTGGTCAGTTCCACGGTCCCACCGAGCTGATAGTCCCTTCAAAATCATAAAGTCGTAAACCACATGCAAAAAAAAGGTCGTATCCCACTTTGAGAAAAATAATATACGTAGTAAGCTACATAACCCCGTCAAGTGAGAGTAAAAACAGAGCCTTAAAGTTATTATTTTTTTTATATTTGCGCTGATTATCAATATCGTGGTCCATGAAATATAGAAACTGCTCTATAAATGGAAATTATCGATGTCAGTATGAAGAATTGCTTCTTTTTCTTTCGCAAAACAAACACCTAATAGAATAATTCATGCAAACTATTTATTTACTGTATTTAAGATAATTCGGGTTTTTGAAAAATGGAAGAATAATAATTATTAGACTTTTTCATGAGTGTGGCTTATGACCTTACGCAACTAGATGGACGATACGTATCATGAAATTCGAGAATTTTTTAAAACAGTTTTGTAAAAGATGGATTTTGGAGAAGATGGATTCAAATAGTCCATTCGATTGAAGATTCCGGACAATTCACTAAGCATTACTTACCTTTTACTAAAAATCAGTTAATTTGTACTAATTGTCATAACTAAAACTCAGGGAGCGTCCATCAAATCCGCAAGCCTCACAGGAGGAGGAGGGTCAGGAAAATACTACAGTCATGTTAAAGTTGCATACACTTACTATAGAAAAAGCCTTACGAACAGGGGGAGGGGTATGAAATTCCAAAGATAAGTCCTCGTAATTAATGGGAGCTCCCTTACTAATTGTCTGTCAGATTTAACTGATTTAAAGTAAGCGAGTATTCACTCGATAAGCTTTGTCATTCGGTATGAAATTAAAGGCGAATCATTTCATTCAAACACGTATAGTGTAGGCGTAGGTAACACGCACCTACTGATGACTCGTGCCAAGAGGAAATTATTCACCACCTGGCTCGGAAAAAGCGGGTTGTTTTCTCGACATGGTGTCTTCAACCTTAAATTCTTTTAATTAAGTCTAGAAACGTTGCATCCAAATCATCTTGAGCTCAAACAAAAGCATGCATAGTCTATTTTGACATTCTAAAGAAAACCTGAAAAATAGTTTTTCACTTTAAAAACAACAAACAAAAAAACGACCATATTCGCAGTTTTTGACAGTCACCGAATGGGCGTAGGAAGAGTGAGAGTTTAACAACTTTAATTGAATAATTAGAAAGTTACATTCTTTCCAGCGGCAGATTTAGGCAAGGGCAACATGGGCAACTGCCCAGGGCGGCAAATTTTTGGGGGGCGGCAGATTCTGGGAGACTAAAACTCTTTCAACTTCAGGAAAAAAATGAGCACAAAAAATAACATCGTCTATTAAAACTTCTGCATCTTGTGAAATTTTGCATGACAATTTCGATTGCCCTCCTTTCAATATTCAATATTCGCTTCTATCAATTGAACTAATTTCAAATAGTGCGCGATTTTCGTTCTAAAGAAGCTGATCAACTTGCTGCCATCTGTGTACCAACTTATCAACTACATCCACCCATATTTGTTTACTTCTCGAAAGACTCGCGGAAGATTAGCAATTACTGTCAATGCTGAATGTTATTTCAAAACAATTGCATATTCTCATTTATAATGGACACATACATCTTTTTCGCATAAAAATCAGTGACGGGTCGGAAAAAATTGAGTGGTTCTGAACACAGAAAACGAGCTTCTGAAGAGTCTCAAAGAGAAAAAGAAGTGATAGCAAAAACAAGAAAGCTCGAAAAATTTTAATGTTCATATATTTTTGATCAAGTACAAGTGGTACAGCACACGTTTCGTAGGGATCTTAGAACCGGAAATATCAGATTCAGCGATATTCCTTAAAAGGTGATGATATCAGAGATGTTCTTATTTCTGATTTGAAGATATTGTGCTGTTTAGAGAGATTGTTGTATACACTGAGAGAAATAAACTCAGTAAGAGTTTATTCCTTTTTATTCGTTCTAACTAATGTGTTATTGAGTCATCTAATAAAAATTAGTAATGACCTCTCAGCCAATATAATCGTCAAATTCATATTAAAGATAGCTTATATTTTTCCTCACTATGGGGGCGGCAATTTTTTTTGCTCAGGGTGGCACTCAACGTGAATCCGGCGCTGATCCCTCGTTTTTGAAATAACTGCCTACTGAATAAAATCAGTCAAGTAGTTTCTCTGGACTTTTCTAGTACTTTCATTCCAAAAAATCTTGCTAAAATAAGACGCATTTTTAACTCTTTTGGTGCTTTGGTCTTATTTCAGATGTAACTATTTGAGATAGACGTCCTATATGAGAAATTTAAAACAAAAATTTAAAAATATAAAATGGAATTTCCGTTGTACCTTTGTGTATGTTTAGACATGAAAACAATTCTAAGATGAGTTGGTACTCTCGTGCTTGTTTGTCTCCCGGTGTAATGCCACTCACATCGCTTTTTATTCACTCGGACAACAGCCTCCATTTTTTACTTTACTTTACTCTACTGACTGTGAAAATGTATTTATTTTTTTAGCATATACTTTTTGCTTATCAAAGGAGTAACACTCTTAGAATCGCAAGAACCAACTTCTATTTGCATGTACGATAGAAAATAGCGTATGGGCATATTTCGCCAAAAGGGCCAATAATAGTTGATCACGTCATGCGAGTTCATATTTCTAAGCGGAGCATTTAACGTAAACCGTAAGTCTTCATGACGTGCAGCAGTGATGTGAATAGGCTCTAAATCGATTATGTATCCCCGGTTCATCCATCCGTCAAGCCAAAACCAAAGTCTAAAAATTACGCCCTTTCCTCTCACCCTCACCCTCTTTATGGCCCTTATCAATCTGTACATCCCTCCATTTGTCTATCTCCCGTTACGTTCGACAACATATAGGCGATAATATACTTGTAGGGTGAGACGAAGAAAATTGGTTGGTGTAACATACAAGACTTTTAAAATAAACCATGCACTAACACTGATATGATATTTTAGCCGATTAAATCAATACAGATTTTCTTTTGTTTAGCGATAAAAGGAACCCATGAGATTAGGAATCATCTTTGTTCGAGGGGCTACTCATTCGCAATTTTGATGTAAATCTGAGTTAAAGAATTTAAAATAATTTACAAAATTAAAAAGAATACAGAGAATTCAAAAATCAATGGATTTCAAGGGAACTCAAAAGAATTCAGAAGAGTTCAAAGAATTCAAAGGATTGAAAAGAATTGAAAGAAATGAAAAGAATGAAAGAATTGAAAAAAAGTCAGAGAATAAAAAAAATCAAAGAATTCAACGAATCCAAAATTATTTGAGGAATTGAAAAGGATTTAAGAGAATCAAAAGAGTTCAAGAGAATTCAAAAGAATTCAATAATAGGTGTGCAATTGTACACCTAAATTCAGTACTTAATAGATTCGGAATTTTCGGATATTTGGCGCAAAATCACTAGGTCATTTATAATTAACTTCGGAATTCTTGTCCCCCGCTAACTGCACAGTCCCAATGCTTCTAATAATATTTTTTTTTAGGTAATTTGTATCCTAAACTACAAGAAATATGAAAAAAATTCACGCCAAAAGTGCTTTTTATCAAGAGTTATTTCATTTTAAAATATCGTGAATAAATGAAGTACGTTGGCCCGCTGGTCCAAATTGAAGACTTTGATTAGTTTTTCTGAGCAATCCACAGTCATATTTCATTTTCAAAAAATTGTTTTTAATAGCAAATACTTGAAATAATTATATAGAGATACACTTGAGGTGTGGCGTTCCTAAAGGAGAGATCCGACATTTCTTCGAGAGTGTAATTACACTAGTTTACAGCCATTTCGCCCACCATATCTTACTATGATTTTCCCATGTATCTTGGCCCACCAAACACGAAAATCAAACTCAAAATTTTTTTATGGAAGCGCTTTCGAGATGTAATGTTCAAATTTTCTTTTAATTTTCAGAGTTGTTCCGATGTTTTTGAGTACATCTCGATTTCTAATTGACCAATTTCCCTGAACGAGCCGATCTGAAAACTTCAGAATAGAAAGTTGTACAGGATTCAGTTGCCTTCAATTTGAGTGTTCGTTTAGGCAAATCGGTCAATTAGAACCGGAGATATACTCAAAAACGTCGGAACAACTCTGAAAATTGAAGAAAAAAAAATTTTGAACATTGATATCCCGAAAACGCTTCCATAAAAAAATTTGGGTGTGTGATTTTCGTGTTTAGTGGACCAAAATACATTAAAAAATCATATTAAGATGTGGTGGGCAGAAAAATTTTTTTATTCTGTAAACTAGTGTTATTGACTCAAAAAGTCAAATATATTGTAATATACATTGTGGCAAAATAATTTTTTCATGATGTCATTTTTGAAATTTTTTGCAAATCTTGCAACTTTCTGGAACTTTTTGCAGTTTTTTGCAACTGAACAACTACACATCTATTTCGCTTTTGCTTAGCCTTAGCTGTTTGCTTAGCACGTTATTTCACTTATTTCCTCGTCAAAAAACTAAATTAATATATTTCATCAACTTTTCAAATTGAACAATGATATTTTCGCACGTGAGCCAGGAAAACGTCGAAAAAACGTCGGAAAAGCGTCGAAATGCATAGATTTTCATTCGTTTAGGCGTTTCCCGTGGAGAATAGACATAAGGATACTAAGGTCCTGTACATTGACTTCACGAAAAACAAGCACGTTTTTGGATCGAGTTCACGCCCAATCTTGCCGAGCGTGGCGTTATTGTTCCAAATGTAGGGCAACATAATCACGTTTTAACAGGAAATCTTTTACCTTAAAGTACCTCAAAGTATTCTTCATTCGATATATAGCCCAATAATTTTTTAAATAATTAATTTTTTTTTAATTTCGCTGAATTTCATTTGAGGTTTGCCCTACATTTTGAACACTAGCGCCACGCTCGGGAAGATTTGTCGTGCACTTCATCCACAAACGTGCTCATTTTTCGTTACATTAATTTGGTCTCCTTAGTGGCCTTCCATAAACCACGTGTTTTCTTTAGGGGAAGGGGGGTAGACGAAAGGCCACGCTGATCCACATCGGGAAAGGGGAGGTGGTCCGAGTCCGAGCCACGTGGTTTTACAATTGAGTGTAAAAAAATAAAATAAAACGCATGGCTAACTCCTTTTTTGAAACAGCGCACGGAATCCCAAATTCGATCTGATTCAATCCCTGCGAACCGAACCGAGATGAGACGAGTAGTTCTCTCCACTTCCACGTGCCCCTCGCCCATGTCTTTTTGTTTGTTTACATTAGATAACGAGTCGAGGCAAGAATATTCTGGCCGCAACCACGTACGTAGAATTAAATTCATTTATTAAAAAATGTCCATGTACAATAAATTTTTCGAGGCCTATCGAAAATGTTCTTCGGGCGATTTTTCAAAACCGAAAAAATAAAGTGACGTGAATGTGCTGTGGAAATCTTTTAAGCAGGATAAAGGATCATTCCCTGCTAATGTAGAGAAAAAGGTGACAGAGCTGTTACAAAACAAAACAAAGAAAGATCTCTTCTTCGTTTTTTCACTCAGCAAGTATGGTTTCTTATTAGATATTTTAAAATACAACTCCGGTATTAAGAAGCTTGCATTAAAAGAAATTGAGAATTCGTAAGCTAGTGTCGCCATTTGTTGATTCAGATTATTTAACAAAAAAAAATTAAAATTAAGTAAACCTCATAATTTTCTGTTTTATTTTCGTTTTTACAAGAAATAGAAAAAAACCACGTAGCACTCTAGGGTGGAGGGGAGGGGGTCGATGACAATGCCACGGTGGACCACATTTGTGGAGGAGGAGGGGAAAAAGAGGCAAAAATTGGACCACGTAGTTTATAGAAGCCTCCTTATGTCTGTTTTCCATGGTGTTCCGTCATGTCTTCACGGACTTCACACTTGTACAACGCCATTTAAAGAGCTGAGTTGTGTTTACATCACGGTGGCGCTGATGTTACATGGCGCGCTTTTTCAGAATTTAAAAAATGATTACATAAATAGTATCCAATATTAATGCAATTTTTCGAATTGAATTAGGGAGATGAATAAATTATACGGTTATATACAGAAATTTTCATTTTATTTGCAACTTTCTTTCAAGTAAGTTTTGTGATGCTGTTTATTAATTCACATAGTCAATTTTTAATTAAAATATAATTAAATGAGGATATCAGTTTAATGTCAACAATCTTAAAAATATGTAATGCAAATATTGAGGAAAAATTATCAGGTTAGGCTAGAAGTGTGGCGTAACAAGAAGCGCTCAAACTTACCACTAGAGGTTAGTATAAAATTATATACGAATACAATTAGACGAAATATTCAATAATTCGAGAGTGAAAACATACTAACTGCTCAATGAAAATATATGAATTTGTTCAGAACTATAATAATATAATTATTAAAAGAGGGAAATGTGACTAATAGAAAAGTTTATTAAAAGAACGTGATTGTGTAAGATTTTCAACTTTAATGAAACTATAAGATGGCAATGGGATTGTGAAACTTGTAAATAGGCTACGTCATCCCCTTCAACATAACGTATTTACAACAATTATTGCATCAAAATGGCAAAATTAGAATTATTTACACACTAAATATCCCTTACTTTATTCACGTTAAAAATATTCCCTTTGATGTTTGCACTATCGAACACGATCGTCAAGAAAATTTCACTCATTTATTATTTACCAAAATCACTCAAGCATTAGTTAATATTTTCGCTAATTAATTTTAGTAAGATTAACTTATAATCATTTTACTATATCATTAATAAAATGCTAAAATATGACTATTTCATTATTAAAATATTAAATTACTAATTCAACTATAAAAACTATCACTAATTTAGATTTATAGAGTATGCTCACCTCAAAACAAAGATCGAAATATAAAAAACAACCGCCTGATATTATATTTGTTACCACTACCTTCATTACACATTAGAAATAATTCTTAAGCATCCCATCACAAGAATATATCGTCAGATGAGCGCAATATCATAGCTATTCAGAAGATGAAGCAAGAAGGTGCCTATTCAGAAAAAGTGTCAAGAGCGTGCCTATTCAGAAACAGAAGCAAGAAGGTGCCGCTCTAGGAAAATAGCCAAGAAGGTGCCAATTCAGAAAAAGAGCAAAGAACATGCCTATTCAAAAAAGACTTTTCCTTACACGAATTTAAGTTGGTGGCACTGTCAGTATTTGAAAAAAAATCATTTCAAAAATGATTTTCACTTCCTCTATTATGTTATTGTTTAATTATATTATTATCTTATTGATTAATTGTATTTTGCGCGGCATAATGGAGGTAGGGAAAATCATTTTCAAAATAATTTTCTTCAATACTACCAGTGCTACCAATTTCAATTGGGGTAACAAAAGTTCATTTCTGAATAGACACGTACTTGCCTCTTTTTATAAATTGGTACTTTCTTGGCTATTTTTCTGAAGGGGCACCTTCTTGCCTCCGTTCTCGAATAGGCACGTTCTTGCCACTTTTTCTGAATAGTCACTTTCTTGCCTCATCTTCTAAATAGGCATAATGTTGCACTAACTTGACGATATGTGGGCTAGGTGGGATATGTGGGACTTTTAGGGCCCTTATGGCTGGTCCTAGTTCAGGAGATATTCGCGTTTTTCTGAGTCAAGGTCAAATCTAATGGCACTTTACTCATGTCCCGAAAGCAACCGGTAATCGTCAAAGAAAAAGTATAACGCGTGCACTTATGGCACTCGTCAAGCACCTTCTTAATATACTTCAACACATCTAGGTAACTGTTTCTAGCGTCTGCATAGTCAGTTCATTCGCAATAATTACAACTCTCCAAAAAAGATGCAGGTTTCATTCGTCAGACTTCGTAAATGATTTCGCAAACTGCCTGGCTCCCTGCATCAATGCACTATTCAACCACCTATTTCGAAATCGTAGCAGCAATTACGTCGTTAGGTTCATACAGTTCAATTAAGCCTTCCGGCATGGTAGGCCAATTAGGTGGTGGAGAATTTAATTGCGTCGCCTCAAAGTTGATCCCGGACGTACATTGATAGTTCTGGTACCTGGTTCCAGTGTCGATGAAGGTGTCTAAACTTTAGTCCAGAAAGGGATCAGTTCGCACTTCGACCCTTAAGAATTTTAAAAAGTTACTTCGGAACCTATTAGCAAACAAATGTTCAGGGACCCGTTTGTACCCAAAACCTTTATACTCGAGTCCAAACTACGAGAATTCGATCCGTGATTTCAAAGAGTTCTAAGACGAAATTTTGGTACCCAACAGCAAACAAGCGGGCGAATTTTTAGGTTAGCTAGCGTATATGTACGCATTGACAATCGAAACCCTGAACTGGCGAGGACTAGGTCCAGAGAATGTTAAACACTAGAACAGAGTACCGACTCTAGCGATGTTATCCAACTATCGAATTATGGAATTAATTGTCTTGAGAATATAATTTTAATGTTCCTGTATAAATAGTACAATTGTTATTGTGAAAAATTTCTTGGAAAAATCATGTGAATTCTTTCCGGCGTTTTCTTGATACGGTGACACCTGGACTTCTTGACTTCACGGCTTCTCTTATCCAGTCTTCCCCATCTTCTGCTGGCTTGCGTCTGTTTCTGTGAGCAGACTCTCGTGCACACTCGACGGCGTCGGTCGGTGTCGGTCGGCGCCCGGGGTCGTAATTAGTTTGTGGCTGGCTTGAGCGGGTCCGTCACCCCTTGGTTCGTTGGCTGGCTGGCTCGCTGGCAGCCTGCCCCGTTGCCTAGGTGCCCTCTGCGAACCGAGAAGAGATAAATACATGTATATTCGTCGTCCAAGAGAGGCAAACTGAGGGGAGAGTCGTAAAAGCGAAGGAAAAAGGGAAGAAAATGAAACGGTAGAAACCCAGGAAAGAAATAAGGATGTTAATAGAGGAGAGTAGGGTAAAGTGAATAGAGGAGTATACGGATTGAATAGAAGGTGGAAGGTAAAGGGTAAAGGGAATGTCTAGACTCTAGCGAAATGTCTAGTATCTGTATCTGGAACACATTGGATCATTAAATTCACAGCAGCTTTTCCTTAAAACAACGGACAGTTCGCAATAATGATACACTATCTTTAAAAACCTAAGAATTTCGAATTTCATTGACGATTAAATTTTCAACACGAATATTTCAGGGTGGCCTCTGAAAACAAAAACAAATGTCTGGTCTTTTCTCGGTTTACAACTATTTTTTCAGGTCATTGAAACTTAAATTTCAAACTTTCAAAGCTCAAAATTTGTTCAATTAATGCATTGAATACTACCTGTATACTACAAAATCAAAGGATTCAAAGCACCAGAACTCTTCTGAATTTAAAGTACTTAAAATTTAAATTAAAAAATTGATCAAACTTTTAATAATCTGAAACTAAAAACTAGAAGCCCTTTGATGTTATAGGGAATAATTTCTCAACTACTATCTACTTTGATGATTCATAACTCTGTTAATAACAATAACAACATAATTTTCCACTATCCTGTATTAAAAGATTAAGTAGGCCCCTGCGAGGCCCTACGTAGTTGGCCCCTTTGCTATGTTGTTCCTATGTTGGCAAACTACTAAGGGCCAACGTAGTTTCGAAATGCTCACCTACGAAGGCCCTTGGGTAAATTGCCCTCAGAGAGTAAATAAAATGTCGCACTGTAGGACCCAGCTAATCTCTCTTTTGAGCCCTTTCACTACCCTGAATGCATGACCTCAAAATTCAAACATATCTTCATTGATTGCTCATTCCGTACGACTGTTACGCGACTGATTAGTATGTATTATTTCTGTTTTAGGAAATATTTCAAGCAATAATTGCACTCAGAAAAATACAACTATGTTCTCACTCGGAGAATCACTTTGCTTGATCTCTCGTATGAACATAACTTTTCCATTAATCATAAACATTGTTTGAAGAAAAAAAACATTTGACCTTCAAAAATGATGATTGAAAGTAAATGAGACACTTTTTCGAACTTATGACTTTTTTTCCTCTTTTTTTTTGTCTACAAAGAAAGCTTAGATTTCTTCCTCTAAATACCTTCAGGTGCAAAATGGAAATATTATTTTGTATTTGTGAAAATAGGCATTCGGTAATTTATGTGCGGTCACCAGCTTTATCAATGACTTATTACTCTCTTAATATCAATAAAAAACGCTTATGCTGAAAACAAAGGGCATGAAGAACCCTCTCGAAACTGTAGTGAGAACAAAATTTTTTTAATTGATATTAAAAGAGTCATAATAATATGTAGATTTTTTAGCCTGAAGGTGTTGAAAGAAAAAGACCTAAACATTCTTTTCAATAAAAAAAAAGAACCCTGAATTAAAAAAATTAAAATTTTGTTTGCCTTCACTTTTTAACCTCTCCCTCGATAAATATATGTTCAAAAGACAAAACTTTCTCTCCAAAAACTACCATCTAATTCCAATAGTACTACGGTTTGCACAAGTTTGAGAAATTGAGAAATAATGAGCCGTATATAACTCAATTCCTTAAAGAACTTCAAAAGTGCACAATTTTAAAGTAATAGCCTACAACGTTGTGCAATTTGAAATTGAAAACCTCTAAAACTGATCAAGTTCAAATATAATGATCGTAAAAATCTAATAATTTTAAAGAAAATTGAAAACTGCACATTTTAAATTATTTTTATTTGATCAACAGAACTAACATAAAAAAATTATAAATTAAGAAATTTGTAACGTTCCTGATTGAGCATTTAAAAATTAAGCCAATTAAAAACAAATATTTTCGAATTTAACCTTTCGAAACTGAACAATTTTAGTCTCAAACATGCAAGGCCTGAAAAATTAAACTATTTCAGAATTTGATACATTCAAAACTGTAATTTCAAATTGAAGTTATTAAAGCTTAAAAAATGATAAAAATTATGAATAGGTATCTACTATATTATATCATGTCGTAGCAAGTGACATTCAAAGCGATTGGATAGATTTTTCTAAACTAAAAAATGAGACTTCGTTATACAAAAGAAGTCATCGTCATTTTTACGGTTCAATATTGAAGAATCTTAAATTGTGAAATTCCAAAGTTCAATCATTCTAAATACGTTGAAAATTATGTGACTTCTAATTCAAAAATTTCAAAATGATTGCATTCTAATTTGAAGTGCTAAAAATTAAAGAATTACAAGCTTCGTTCCAAATTGAACTATTTTTGAATTAGAATCTTAAAACATGCATCATGCTTTTTAAAATTCACTTATTTTAATCTAAGAATGCGAAATAGGTAGCTTCAAAGTCAAGGATAAAGAATTTCCATGCAAGGTGAACACCTTTATGTTGCTTCAAGCGGGAACACAATTTTATACCTGTAAGATGTCAAGCTGACGTACACTAATAAACCGTCACATTGACATGATACAAAAAATCGTGAAACAAAAAACATAACAAAGTGAATGAATGAAAAATGAACTCAAAGATTATTATTAATAATAATTTTTATTATATTTCTCATTTAAATTTATATGTGAAAGAAAATTATTGGAAAAGGAAAATGAGCCACTCTACTACTATTAAAGAATTCATTAGATCCTTTCTGTACTTTAATTTACTCTTATAATTAACTTCCAACTTTTAGCCATTAACAAAAGTAAACTTACATTTAAGTTAAATTATGTGATGAAAAAGGACAAGTATTGACATCACGAAATTTAAGTGAGGGCAAATATAGCCTTGCAGGAATAGAATGTGAAAAATTTATTTCGATTAAATTCTGAAGCTTGCAAGTTGTCAGTAGAAACCTCGTTTATGCTTCCGCTTTTCAATTCTGAGTCTACAGGACACCATATTGTATCTGAAAGTTTCAAAGTTTGCATTTTATGTTAATGCATCGGTTTTGCAAAATGAACCTTATTCTTCTTTTGAAACAGTGTGATATATTTCTTCATGGGAACAAAGAAGTGCAAACCCCTTTGATACTTATTAGCAAAACATATTAAATGCACAAAGAAAATTCACTAAACTCCTTTGTGCAGTATTTTCAGATGGAAACTATTAAAGGTAAACGAGGTAGGACATAAGACGCTCCTGAGATGATGAAAGGATCCTCTCAGAAGTATACGAACAGGAAAAAAGATGTTTAAAAAATCTCTTCAGACATATTCTTTCCCGGAATGTAGAAAAAGAAAAAGCAAATACATATAAGCTTGCGAGGTATTCACTCTGCACTTTCTTCTACGCATTTCTTTTCTGAATACATATCACGAACGCTCGAAATGGATGTTCGTGGAAAAATGTTATATTTAGAATAGTAAATGATGCAAATTTTTCGAGACCTGAATTTCAAAGAAAAAGAATAATTTACAAAATAATCTATAAATACTATTTATTAGTGTAGTTTAACTACTTAATAATAACCGAGATTTTTATTTGACTCTTGTAAATATTTCTCTTTATGAATCTCCATGGATATATCCTATAAAAAGACCAATAAACCAAAAAATCACGTTTACGTCGAATTCATCCCAAGAGTGTGATATATGATCAAATCGAACCAGCCCTCAAATTGAAAAATGATTTCAATTAACCACAGGTTCTTCTCAGTTCATCATCCCAGTGATATTACCGTGAGGGATTAACTACGCATTTCCCCTGAAAGATGCGAAAGGTCTATTCAAGGTATGTCAATATTTGCCTTTAGGCGGTAGCATCGAGTGAAAAATCGCGGCTAATTTTTGCCGGTGGAGAAGAATAGGGTGAGAAAGAGTAGTCACTCAGTGAAGCAAAATGCAGGGAGCAAAAGTAGGGGTGAGTGGTAAATCTAAAACAGCGGGAATCTTACGTGCTTTCACGTTCTGTTAGAGAGAGCCATCCCCTGCCCCATCCTCAGCCCCATACCCGTTCCCGAGTTAACGTCCGAGAAACATAAATATCGTCCTGGGAGCAGGACGTTGAACGTCCAGGCGCCGTTGCTGCACATCTGGTGCTGTCGCCATGAATATAACCTAACCGCTTCTCTCTCACTCACTCGCACTCTCCCTCTTTCTCTCACATCCACTCCCTACACGACGAAAAAGTTTCATCCTGTTTTACACGGGGCGTAGTTCGGTAACCTGCACAGAAACGACACCGGCAGTGGAGGCAACGCCTGTGTCGCATGGTCTATCCTATCCACCTACCCTACCACCCCAACCGACAGAGGTAGGTGGATAGGGTAGGTGGAGATAATCGTTAGACCTACATAGTCCGACACGGACCTACACAAGGAGCATCTCAATGCACCGAGAGACTTTCCGAGAAGAGGGGAGATGAATCGGTTGAGGAGGGCGGTGAGTGATAGTGGCTTAAGAGCCCACATCTTTAGGGGGGATAATCATTTTAATGTCAATAATCAGGCCACGAGAGATAATCGGTCCACAATGGATCACGGCTCATTGTGGCAAATGCAGATTTTACTCAACAATGGACCCAAAGATCATCTTTAACTATAGTCCCCATCAACATCTCCAGAAACATACTACAATAAACTCTTCATCAGCAACCATGTCAAACTTAACAACGGACTCAATGATCATTCTTAGCTATTGGGAATAAAACCATCTTTAGAAATAGATTATAGCAAATTCTTCATTAGCAGACCTGATAAACTTAATATCGGACCTGAAGGCATGGTCCATAAAGACATCAATAGAAATAGATTATAGCAAACTCTTAATAACGGACCTGAAAAGCATTGTTAACCATGGTCCCTAAGAACATGCCTAGGAAGAATTTATACCAAATTCTTCATCAGCAAACGTAATGGACTGCAACAGAGTTCTTAGCAGCAAACTATCACAACATTTGCAATGGATCTTCAAAATTTCCATAAGAGCGGAAAATAACCGAGGAAAATAATTACCTTGCCTGACTATGAAACGTCCGTTACTACTTCCGGGACAGTATTCGTGGACGCTGGTACATACTTTGGGAATTCCCTCGACTGCAGGGGGATCCTCAATCCCCATTTCAAGTTTCGCTGGACCTTTTTCAGCGTATGTGCTCGGAATATCTTAAGAAGGCCATAACTGCAGAAAAGATAATCATTTCGTCTCAAAATGGCGAGGTCAGTTTAGTCCGGAGCAACAAAATAAACTAATAAATTTAAGTGCTTTTATTGTTCCCTTGTATTTTGCGTCCAGTTCACGAAAATGGTCGTTTGTCTACGATTCGGTCCTAGAAACCAGCTTCCGGGATATGTCATCCTAGAGGTATGGGCCATCGAATCTGATCGAGGTTTCCCATCCCTAATTCGATTCATTCTGAATTTGGTAAAGGATCTCCACAATTCGTTGGACGCTGGGTATGGTTGAGATTTTCCTTATTATAATTGCACTACACATGATAAATTCTTCATCAAAAGGGATGCTGATAAACTGCCTCCAAGCGGACTATAAGGACATAATTTAAAAAATAGGTCCTTACATTTAATTACGTCTGCACTGAATGAAGCTGGATATAACCTTCAAGTTTTGGTGGATGTTGTTCTAGTTTGCTATGTAGAATTGAATTTAAATCATTGTATACTAAGGCACAGACATCAAAGTATGGCAAAACACACGATTCATTTAGCAGAGTTCGTGCAGGTAGTTAGAGGAAATTCCTGTCCTTATTTAATAGACAAAGTGTCATGTTCCCTTTTCGAAAGATGAAGAGGTGTGTTCAAATCATGGTAATTTGTTAAGATACTATGTATTGTCGAATCTGGATGAACAAATTCATTGCCAGAAATATTTACAATTTCAATGTACGGGATTGATATATAATAACTCAACTTAAGATCGCTATTAAGACAGATGTATATTGAATTTCGTATACAGTCATGTTAGTCACTTCATATGAAAGTCAGAATATTGCGCTTTACATGAATTTAAAATAAGTTTGACAGACTTTTTCATACAGTCAGTGTAATAAATTCGAATTTCACTATCTGTCTAACTACTCTTGTAATTTCATGAAACAACTAGCTTGCCTTCGAGCAGACTGAATGATAGTGCGAATATTATGGGTATACAAATTTATGTGAATAAAACAATAAGTATTGTTACTTTGCCACATGCTGTTCTGCGCGGTTTAAAGGGTTGATTGACCCTTCAAACTAACCTCGAACGTGAGACTTAATTTCACTCGAAAACTCGAAAACCATATTTTTATTACATAAATGTGTCATGCGTCATGAGAAGGCGAAGTCTTTCCACAGCCAACCGTGAGTTTGCAAGAACGTTCGGCTCAAAATAAGACCTCTTTGTCTCAAAACGAGACCGATTTTCTCAATTCAAAACATTTTTTTTCTGTGTAATGGACAAACTCAGTATAATGAGTGGCGTTTTAAGGAACATGGTGTGAAGGAAACGTTGATTGATAAGAATGAACGAAAGTTGAGTAGGTTTGGTCATGTCCAGAGAATGGATTACGGACGTTCAATGAGGCAAGTTGGTTCAGGTAAAGTGAATGGATACGTTCAATTGGTCCATTTGACAATAGTGTCACGTCCCACGACTAGAAATAGATCAGTAAACTAATTGTATCAGAAAGAGTTAATATATACCCATCTCGTAGCCGTGAGACGTATCCATAGGTGTGATTTACCGCGATTCTACTGGGAGCCTGAGTTATTTTAGGATAGTAGTTACTCCCACGGGGACCCTGCGGTAGTTGATTGACCTATATATAGCAGCACTTCGCGCTCGGTGTTATATGTTCTTCAGGTACAAGTGACTGAATTTGTTTTTGATTTCGAATGAAAAAGGAAATTTATTTACTTAAGGCTCTATCGGCCTTAAGGAATACATTCTCATCACGATATTCGCGCTCGATTTTCTGCGTTCACCGTATAATATATACAAATAAATAGATAAAAAGACGATGAGAAAATTATCCTAATGATTTACGATTGGTCTTATAAGGAATTATTCAACAGCAATTTTAATTGACTTTTTAAAAGCACAAATTCTACTCTTCTGACTTTTTTCCTTTTCTCGCGTTGTTTGGCACAAAAATTAAAATAAGAATATTCCAATACCATTTTCCATACTTTAAAAACAAACTATGCTTCCTACCAAAAAATGTTAAGCAGAAAGATTACACGTCTTTGTAAAAGCAAGAATTTTGATATCTTAACTTTTTTTCGTATCTTCCATTATTTGGCTCAAAATTTGATTTCTTCATTTTTCAAATAAATTCGAAAAAATGTTATGACAATCTTGTAGGGCTTTCAAAAAGCAGCGTTTTTATTCTCTTGATTTTTTTCATATCGTGCGTTGTTTGGCTTAAAATTTTCATTTTCTTTTTTTTTGAATTTTGTAAATGCTATAACTCTGATAATTTTCATTTTATCGAATAAAGTCATGAAGATAAATTGTTCGAACTTCTGAGTACTTTGAATAAGTGTACTTATAATTTTCCAAATCTTGAAAAAAAATTGTCTCAAAATTTTGAAAATGCTCTAACTTTTTGAATTTTCATCCAAAATGGCTGGCTAACGAACTCGACCTTTAGTTTTCGACACTTAAAGAATGTACCAAAGTTTAATCCAATAGATTCATTCTTTCGAAAGTTATTGTGCTCACAGATAGACATACATACATACATACGTATATACAGATATACATACAGAAATGCATGAACACATACAGTTAGACAGACATTAGTAAA
>JAUMHM010000085.1:54999919-55017732 GCA_032362435.1 Melikaiella ostensackeni
CTATAGATTTCCGTGGAGGAGGATAACTGATGAGATTATAAACAAATTTTGAAAAAAATCATCTATAGACTCATCAGTTGTTCCCCTCCAGGGAAATCTTTTGTAAAAGGCGGAAGATTTATGCGCGTTTTGAAGGGAAACCAGAGTGAAAGAAAACCACGCGTCCTAGTCTTGGGCATTTCAAATGGCCCACATTCCCTCCCACCACTCATGCCGAGCCATTTTCCAACGCCCTAAAAAAAACCACGCATCCTAGTGGTGGTCTCAAATATTTTTCAGTGATAAAAGTTTATTCTTTAAAACTTTTTTAGACACTAGTATCGCAAGTTTTAACATTTATTGTGACAAAAAATCTGAAAATTCATTTTTGTCATTTTTCTCGAAAAATATTAATTTTATAAGAAAATTATAAATAAAAAAAATTATTCATACTCACTTTTGTGAACAGAAGTGCCGGTGGCTCAGGCGATAGCGCGTCAGGCTTCCGAGCAGGGAGGACTGCGGTTCGGTCCCTGTGCTGGTACCAATGGAAATTTTTCTATGTACTACTACTGGGGCTTCGGTGGTTCGGAACCCACTTTAAACTGTTCGTCCCCTCAAGAGAGGCTAGTGACATCCCAGGTAAAAAGGGCTTCATGTCGAGGGCAACATACTTGGGGGCCACTAGTCGATTTTGAGAGTCCCGGAAAAGAGATTAAAAAAAAACTTATTTTAAAAAAAGTCAAAATTATTAATAACCTAATTTATATTGATCTGCGCCAAAAATCCTTCTAGTACGTTCAACTAGGGTCTAAAAGGAACCCCTAGGCCAAGTATTAAGTCAATATTCTTTGGTGACCTTTTCGGAAGTATACCCCAAAGTTTTTTAGAATTAAAATTGTTACAAAAAAGGCTCTTACCTTTTTTAAAATCTTGCATTCCATCGACTTAAATATGTACGAATATTGTCGAAAAAATCATAATTATCAATTTCTTTATCACCACTGAGTAAATTTGATCCATGATTGCAGTTTTTATATATTTTCACATAGATGTACAACATAACATTCATTGTATGTTACACGCCTATAAAAATAAAATCAACCTCTTCCATGGGAGTTCTAAAAAATTGAAATAAACTATAATTTACGGAAAAATAAGTGATCTTTTTGGAGATCGAGTACCTTTCGCGCAATATAATAAATATTAAATTGTAAATTATATAAAAATATATAAACAATGTTATCTTAGATCAAATTTACTCAGGGGTGATGAAGAAATTGACAATTATGATTTTTTCGACAATATTCGTAAACATTCAAGTCGATGGAATGCAGCCATTTGAAAAGAATGAAGGACTTTTTTGTAGAAATTTTAATTTTAAACAACTTTATACTATTCACGTTTACCCTTCCTCTTAGCAGTTTGTGCACAAATTAACAATTTTTTCGTGCTGAAAAATGGTTTACCTAAAAGAATCTTGTATGAAAAATGTAGTGCACATTGTCAATAATCCTCGCTAAAGAAATTAGAATTTGAAAAGGTAGACTTTTTGAGAAAATTCATTTTTAATATTTTCAGAAAAAAAGCCGCCATTTTGTCATTTTCCAAAATTTTTATATTTCCTTTGGATTATTCGATAGATTTTGACAATTGGAAGGTTAATTTCAATAGCTGGTATTTCATAAGAAAAATTTTTTTCGGCTAAACTATGAAATACGTATCACTTTATTTTCATGGTAGATTGATATATTTAAAGGCTAATTTATTCTGATACCCTAATCTGGACCTCTCTGCACGATATGAAATAGGATCGGTCATATATACGCAATGGTCTGACAGTGCTCAGGATTTCAGTAGGTGTTTCCAGTGGAAATTCTAATTTGACTGGATTAGAGAGATTCTACGACATTAAGTTTGCCTACCTGTCTGATTTGAAACTTTTGTTTTAGTACTACGAAACTTCATCAATCTTAGCAAAAATAATTAAAACATCAAAATTGATACTTATCTTTTTGGCAGACATTGTTTTTTTAGCACGCTGAAAAAACAGTTTTGCTTATCCTCAAATGAGATAATGCTGGAAGACTCAAAATTGAAAGTATCCAAAAAGGGATATGGACACACAATATCCTTCCAACTGGAAGAATTCTTCGATTCATTTATTGGAGAAGCTGGTCTTGAACCTTATCCATAAAGTTTTATGAAAGCATTGTATCTTTTGGAAAATGTTAATAAAATTGATTTGTGGTATTAAAAAGATTATAAAGTCATTTTATCCAAGGATGATGAAGGTGCTAAAATAAACTATAGTTTATGACTCATTATTTTTATATTGATATTTATTTACAGTAAACACCTCTTTTGACACAGTTTCGTACATTTAATTGCAGTTATCTGATGAATGTTCTGATGAATAATATAAAAAAAAGATAACACTTAAGTATCAGATATAAACTGACTTATAATTAGAAATTTTAGTTAAATCGTCGATTAACCATTTTTGCTGGAGAGCGCACAAAATCATCTTTTAACCAAATCATTCTTTTTTTTTAATCATTCACTTCAAAGTTTCTATAAGCGCATCAAATGTTGAAGACGATTGGGGCAAACTATAACACTAGTTAGCAGTTTGTACATAAATATGAGCCTTGACTGTTTCCTCCTACTCTCCAGAGATTTGACGCCGATTATCTCAGCAGTTGTAGTCAAAAATTCTTTATCTCTAGGTGTTCGCAACTCATAAGCTACTGATTTCAATAAACGGTTTTGTACAGATTCAAGTTCCTTTTTTTTGAACATAAGAGTATGGGTTCCACACTACAGATGCTATTCGAGTATAGGTCTTACAATTTACGTGTAGAGGCTTTTGAAACTTGAAACTCTTCAGAAATCGGTTGAGAAGTGCAAGATAAATTCCGACGTTCTCAATGCTTTAGATACAATTTTTTTATATGTGCGTTACGAAATTTAGCTGTTCATCAAACCATACTCTGAAGTCCTTAACAATGGAAACTTTCTAAAGTAGATAATCGTCTGTGTTGTATGGGAGAGAGATTTTACTTAATTTACGTGAGAAGGTCATACTTGAACATTTTAAAACATTAAAAGTCATACCATTTTTTTTACACCACATTGAAATATTGTTCAAATCTTGCTGAAGCATTTGAGCATCAGTTACAGATCTAATTTTGCTGAAAAGTTTCAAATCTTCCGCATATAGCAAAAAGCTCGCCCACCTTATCACATGCATTATATCATTCATGAAAATATTAAAGAAGATTGGCCTCAAGTGAGACCCTTGAGGAACCCCTGATGATGAATTAAAGCTCTTTGAGTTGAAATCTATTAATCGAATATAATGAACCTATTCACTAGATAACTGCTAAACCATTCGAACATACTTCCATTAACGCCGCAAGGATTTTAATTTCATCAGTAAAGCCGCATAGTTTACTCTGTCAAAGGCTTTCGTAAGATTGGTGTAAATTGCAACCACTTATGAGCTCTCTTGCATGGCTTTTGTAATCTACTGCTGATACAGCAGAAGATTAGTAGTAGTGGATCTTCCTTGAAAGAATCCATGCTGCGCCACTGATAAAATATCCTCAAACGAGTCCCTCAATGCATCAGCTCCAAAGCTTTCTAAGATCTTCACCATTACATTTAGAATCGGAATTGGCCTGTAATTTCTAACATTATTCTTTACTCCTGACTAATAAATTGAAGTTATAGCGGACCCCTTTCAAAAATTGGGTACTATACCTGTCGGCAGTGAGGTTTGTCATACTACTATAGTTAAAATATCTGCCTCTTTTTGCTTATCATTTACAAAACGCCAGAAGTTTTTTGCGTTATATTCTATTCTTTTCTCTATTTAATGAGTATATTTTCGATACGATGAGTCATAGCGCTTTGCAATGTGGCCTGAGAAAAGCGAATAGTTCGTAATCGTAGAAATTTTGTGTTTCCTTATATTTTTGTTGAGATGCTTTTTTTAGTTTCATTTGTTTTATGATCTGAAAGTTAAACCATTTTGGATAACTTAAAAATTTCACTATTTTTTGAGGCACATACTTTTAGATTACGTAATTAAGATGGTAGTATAAACAATCTGTTGCGTCGTCTACCTCTTTTCGCTCAGACTCTACACTCCAATTTACCTCAGCGAGGTATTCGTGTATGCATTGGTAATTAGCTTCCCCATAATCTAATATAATATGCGTGTTTTGTAAAGAGTTAGAATTTCCTGTAAGTTGAGTTTTTATTTCTAGTGGTGGGTGTAAAAAATCACTCCCAACCAAGAGATCTATACATACAACAACACTCAACTCTGGATTTAAGCCACCTGGACTTATGTCCTTTCTAGATTGTCGGCCAGCTCGCATTCGTGGATGAGGGGTCCAAGACGCCGAGAGAGAGGATTGCCGCCGCCTCGCATACGTGTATATGGGGTCCCCCTGTTTACATTATAGAAATTCTTTGAACCGAGTCACGGCCATCAAGACCATACCCAATGCTGGACATAAATCCAGAGTTTAATATATTTCTTCTTGAGAGTCCCTAGAGAAGACTAGATCTAATCATCCACTACGCTTGGCTTGTGGGAATTTAGTTGAGATGCCTATAACTGTTAATGCATGCTCATCATAAAAGTCAGACGATGAATCTGAAGGTGTATATAAAGATCCGATTACGTAATTTTTATGGCCTGCCTGAATTTTGACAAATATTTTTTTAGCTTTATTACTGTTAATCGTTATAAGCTCGCTACAAAACTCATCCCTAATTGCTATTAAATTCCACCTTCCCTCTCGTAATGACTTATTAAAACATCCCTATCTTGCCTAAAAAGTTGATATTCATTGATAGAACGAATGATAGAATATTTAAAAAAAATTTTTAACCTGATCTCTAGACTTTAAGTCCAGAGATTTGACCTATGAACCTTCACCTCTGACCTCTGACCTATGACTCTTGACCTTTGACCTTCGACTTTTAATCTCTGAACTCTGACCTTTGCCCCCAGCCTATCTCACCTCAACTTTGACCCCTCACCTTCTACCTATAACCTGACCTTTCACCTGTTCATCATTGATCTTTGGCCTCTAGCCTTTGACCAATGTCTCTCTGTCTTTGACCTTTAAAGCCGCACTAAATGAATGAAATGTATCTAAATGAAAAAAAACGTATTAAATTAATGACATTTTTGTTCTTTTTCAGGCTGGAGGAATTTAGATCCTAAGCCTCCAAATTGCAGGATGTCTACTGATTGCGGCTCAGAACTTGTTTCGCTTTGAAGATAGTAGTTCACTCAAATGTGCCTCTAGACTATGACACATTTCGTACGAGAGATATCACATGCTTGTCAGTTACGGATTTTGCCGAGGGTGGAATGGGGTATCAGAACCAATCCAATAGCTACATTTCATACACGCTCACGAGTCGTACTTCTTAAAATTCCGACAATCGCTTTCCTACCCTTTTTAGTAGGAAGTACGCACAACGAGTATGCACTTAAAGCACATGGAAGTTGTCAGAAAATATTCTCGGAATTGAGGAATAAAAAAAGTGTTCTCGGGCAAAAAAGTTTACTAGAATACTTCACACAGAGGTAGGATATACGAGTACATATGGCAGACTATATGTGTATAATATATGTATAGGTATGTAGCTCGCGAATGATATCTTGAGCAAGTGTATACCTGCAGTTTCGCTATTACTCGTCTTTTTGGAGGGACTAGCTGCTGGCGCCAAATTAAGCTGCGCTAAAGTCACTTTAGAGCATTTTCTCAGAATTTCCATAAAAGCGACGAATTTAATCCATTTGGGTCGTCTCCGAAATTAATTCTCGTCGCTCACCAGTCTTGACGAAATTCCTCAAAAATGTATTCTCACTACCTGATTTTCCCCAACTGAAAAGGTATTCTTGTAGCAGAAATAATTGATCCAAACTTGAATTCTTAATCAATAAATTCTCGCATCGTCATAATTATACTTGGTTCTTCAGAGAGATGGCATAATATAAAAGAATCATACCATGTCTTTGGATCATCTGTCATTTCTTATTAAAATAAATAATTTCGTTAATTTTGATAGTGAATCAATATCTATGTGGAAATCAAAGGAAATGAGATTTTCAATTTAAATTCGATCTATACCTAATTCATAACTCTGAGTCTATTTACATTCCTGAATCATTTTAGTGCAAAATCAACTGGATTGACTTTAAAAATAGGTAACAGATAAATACATATAATTGTACACTCTAATGTACAAAATACTAAATTTGTTTCACGAAAATATTATTCAAGTTGTAAATGTAGATTTATATTTAATGCACTTGACCACTATGTAAGGATATTTCTTTAAGAAGGATAATTTTGATCTAAAATTTCAAAATAATGGGCTACCCTTTTCTAAGGAAAGAATGAATCTTGGGAAAAAATATTTGAAGGAAAATGCGAGAGAAGAGAAGCTCGAGAGATGGCCACAGTGCCATATTGCAGGGGACTGAGTATCAATCGTTCATGCGTCATAAAATCTGTAATTTATTGATTCCTACCTATATTCAGAAAATGATACAGTATGAAAAAGTACATTTTCAAGAGATGTACTGCTTCTCCCTATTAGCAACTTTACATTATCGATACTCTTTTTATCTATGTTGGGTTTATGTATGTGTAAGTAATCAGTAAACCCGTTCAATTATTGGAAAACTGAAGTGAATACTGAAAGCATTTCTAACTTGATTCCAGACTTGAAAAAAAGATTCTAAGAAGCACCATTAAATCAGTTTTTCAGGGAATAAGGAACTTACCGTCCTTGTTAAAAATTGAGAGACAAGAATTGATATTTATTAACGAACATTTTAATTATTTTTAGTTTTAATACGTCAAAATGTTGAAATCAGTCGAACCACCAGAACCTCAGTAAAAGTAGATGGAGAGTCGCGATATAAATAACTTCTGATACGGCGCTGACTGTCCGAGCGAAGACCTTGAGTATATGGCGTCACGGGACGCTCAGGAGGGAGAAAGAAGCATTCAAGCGTGAACAACCGTGCGGCCGGCCACAGATGGAACGGGCAAGTAAAGCCACATGAGTGTTATTACAAAAATTACAAAAATTATGTCTCAGAATTAAGATAGCTACAGTTCAATATGTCAAGGGTACTTTCTGAATTGGAAGTCCATACCAAACTGAATATTTTGCACAGGGCTATCCCGGTTTTATTCCATCATACACGGACGCATTTTTAAAATGCAATCATGTAATAATGTTTCTAATAAATATTTCTATAATATCAATTCTCAAAGCTCATTTATGCGAACCAAAATGCAGAATGATTCACGCAGAAATTATAACCTGAGAATAATGTCCATGAATGTTCGAAGGGGGGCAAAATATCCAAACAGCGACATTTTGATCGTTTATTTCTCTACTGTTTTATTGCTTTTAGAACTTTCTTTTGCAGCCAAATCAAGCGCGATGGTGGCAGCGTGAAATTCACGCTGTGGAATAAATTTCACGCGGTAAGACACAGAGAAGGAAAATACAGACGATATCGATTCTTTTTTTGTCACTATGTCCGACCACAGGAAATTTATTCTACTGCGTGAAATTTTCGCTTGTCTGGGTCGAGACGCCACAGGATCGGAAAAGGAAAAGGTTTGGAAAACTCTGAAAAGTCAGGAATCCAAGGTGAATAAAGTGAATGGAACTACTCTTCACAGAAAACTAGTGGGTTAATGTGACGTAGAATGTAGTGTGGTGCACCTTAATTTGAAAAGATTGCTGATCTTGAACGAGATATTAATTCATCCACTTTGACGCACTACGAAAACTCATATTTGAATTTCTTTTACGAGAAATCTTTTTCTTACGATAAATTTTATCGACGTCAAAATATTTCAGTTGGAAGTATAAAAATGGAAATATCCGGTGTCAATATCAAGAGAAAATCGAGAATTTTGCGTTGGATATAAATTATCTTCGTATCGACAGTGAATTGACTTCAGTGCCAATTTTTCTTCAATTCTTCCGGGCGAAACGAGTCATTTTTAACCACTTGTTCTCCGCGGAGTTATTGGTGATCCGAATTGTTCTTCTTTTTTCGTATTTTCAGCTCTCGATACTCGATAAATTATTAACGTTATATCGATTTTTGAAGCGAGTGATTTCTTTTCAGCTATGTCGACGAAGCGACGGGCAGAGTTAAGCCTTCTTAAAAACTGAAGAAATCTATGTGATTTGTAGAATTTTGAATAACTACAATATCGCCCACAATGAAAAGTTGAATTTTTTGAATTTCAATGCCTTAAACACGAAATCGAGCATAATATAATTTAATCAAAAATTTGAATATTCAATCAATAAACTCGGAAGCCCTTGAAAAAATGGAGGGCACACGTAAATTCAGATTCAAAGGAGATAAATCTAGACTCTTCTTTAAATATATCTATTTCAGCAGAAATAAATTAAGCTTTCAGATTGGTGCATTCTTTTTAATGTCTGAGAAGTTATAGAATTTTATTCCAGTCTATTTTTACCTGTTCTTCATACAATAAAAAAATGTTATTGTACCTTTTTTCATAAGAAGAACCAAATTATTGATTCAAAGTTTAAGTTCCAATATTCAAACATGTCTAAATCGCCAGGTCCTCTTTAATGTTTCATGACTGCATAAAACAATTTGTGAATTTTACCTCATACAGAATTGAAAAATCTTGTAGCGGTTTAAACTCCGATAAATCTCGGTCAGACCAATCTAAACATACAAATATATATATATATATATATATATATATAAATTGCATACATTGATTTATTACTTTACATTTCAATCTTTTATTTACACTTGTTGAGTTTATTGAAATTTTTCAGCTGTAATTAATCGAATTTTATAGGTTCTTATCATTTTCATAAACAATGGATGACGAAAAATGTTGCTAATCTATTGCATTTTAGAAAGATGAAAACAACCGTTAGAGATGATATAACAACACTTTTTGGAATTTTTCGATAAAAAAATTGAAAAAGACATTCGCATATTTTTGATATTCAAAACTTCTATTTAAACCTCCATTCAGAGAAAGAGGAGACCCATATATTGCATAAAAACACGAAAAAAACCTACTAAATATTAAATTATTAAAAGTAATCCAAGTTTTACAAGGAAAGCTTTTCTTTAGTATTGTATTATTTCAAACAAAAGCTTTTAATTTAACATTCTGTTGATGTCATTTACCGAAAGTATTCATTTTCTCAATAGTGAATGAGTTGCCAACTTCTTTCAACGTGTTCAATCTTTTATTAAATTACAGTTTTTGAATTCTACAATCATTTATATAAAAAATATATAAAAGCAGCGCACCCTTGATTCTGCATTTCTAAATGCTATATTTGCTTCTTCCAGGTAAAAAATCTAAAGGCCTGCAACTAACAATTGTAAAACTTTAATTGAAAAACGTAGAAGAAGAGTCATTGCGATTTAAATACAGAATTAAGTGTGCTCCGCTTTCCCCACAAATGCGCCGCTTAGCCTCGGTTTAAGGTAATTAATTTTTATTTTACTGTTTATCAATAAATGTGTATTCTCGAAAAAACTATCTAATTATTAAAGTATAAACACTATAATTTATTATTGACTCTGTTTAGAATCAGAAATATATTTAATAGATAATTCATACGGTTTATGAACTTTCTCTGTTATTCTATTCTTAATCCTCATTTGTTATTTAATTCACAAAATCCTGGACGAAACCCTCAGAAAACAAGAAAGAGAACACTTTTCTGCCATTCCAGAAGCAGGTATGCACCCTATTTCATTCCCGTATAAAAAAATCTCAAAATAAAGAAATCCCAGAAGTAATTTATTCTCTAGTATGCTCCCTTTGAATTCTTCATCGCATAAACGGATAAAGAAGGGCTTTCATAGAGGACAATATCTGAATAAAAAATCTTACTGACATTTAAAAAATTTTCTGTAACATTTACATAAAATTTAAGATTGACTAGTTATAAATGAAATAAGTTCCAAATCGAGTAATTTCCAATATAAATAAAAGTTTAAAATATTAAGATTTATAATTTAACATTTGTAAATATCAGGGACGCGGCCAGAACTTTCACTTCATTTCGTTACGCAAATTTTGAGATCGTGAACCAATGAATAAAAAAAAATAATGTGTTTCCATCAGTAAAGTAAATTGAGAATTTTCAAAACTTAACTATTCAAAAATAAATATTTGATTGTGAGTGTGTATTTCAGAAAAGCATATGTATTCGCATACCTCAATAAGAATCTTGGCTACTTTTTTTTTATAACCGACGACAGTAACTGTATGGTGATTCTCGACTCGGTGAGATTTCGAATGTTAAGCACGGACTGTCGAGTGGGAGGTTCGACGCCGAGGAAGGGTGTGGCAACTTCGATGCTATCTAATTTTGGTTTTATGCAGTTTTCCACTCTCCTAATCAAACGTTCAAGCGAATGTGAGGGCTTCAAAAAAAAATCCGGTTGAAGGCGGTAGGGGATTTCAGATATACAAAAACCCAAAAAGGGTATACATATGGAGTAAAAGTCTAATCTAATCTAGACTACTTTTTTTACAAAAGACTAATGTTATAACTTTGATTTCTTCAGTAAATTCCTCCTTGCATTATCCTCATTACCAAACTTTTAAACTAATAAAAAGTTTAAAAAGTGCGTAACGTTATATTATCGAGGACCCCACCATCTTAGAAGTAAGAAGTAATACTTGAACGCTTCCCAAGAATTTATGGAAGTTTGGTGAACAGCTTCAAAAATCAATTTTCTATCATGTAAGAATAGTCAAATAATTTTTATTTAGAAATTTAGTCTTTTAATAATATTTTTTTTTAAAGCATGTTTTCTCAATCGGTGACCCCTATAATTTCTCAAGTTATGTCATTCTAGTAATAAAGCCCATAATAAAGAAATCTCACAAGTCATTTACAATTTATTATTATACCCTGTTATACTCCCTATAAACCTCTCTAAATCCTCGCTTTAAAAAACACTGAAATCTCTCCTTCGTGAAAAGACAGGTCCTTCCCTTTTTAAATCTCAGATCGTCAGTTTCGAGGGAATCGCTTAGTTTAGCGATTTCAATGGGAAGCGATCCGCTGAGAGTTTTATCCCTTGGGTAAGTTAGGTCGGTGTAAAAATATCGACTCTTATTTTGCGGCGTGATGTGGATGCTGAGAAAGAGGCCTTTTCGTCGACCTCATTTTAAGGACAGAAGGCGCCACTAAACGAGCCGAAGGATCGCCCGTAATTAATTCCTCGACGCAATGGCATACGACCCCTAGGTGGGACATGGGAGGGTGGAAGTAGTTGTGCGGAGGAGTCGAGTGAAGCTGGGGCTGGGGGCAAGGGTTAGGGTGAGAGTGAGAAAACTACAAGTGGAAGGGGTAGATTCTCTCTCTCCTTCTCTCTCACCTCTCTCTTTCTTTCTTTCTCTGGGCCCATCGACGAAGTTCGTTCGCTGAGTTTAACCAGGGTTTTGCTATCGACCTGACGTACAACCTCGGCGTCCGCGTCGACGTCTGCGTCGCGCAGACGCCAGGGCATGCCTCGGTGCCCCAATCGATTTCAGATTTTCCAGCATAACGAGGCCGGCGGCCTCCTGCGGCTGCCCAAAAATTTTCAGACGTCTTTTCACACTCTTTTCCCTCTCACCCTGATTGTACGCCCATTGAAAGGGTTAGTCGAAGGAGGAAGAAAAGAAAGAGGAAAGAAGAAAGAAAGGGAAAGAAAACATGAAGATATACAAATTTGGAAGGCTTATAACACAGATTGACAACAGAATGGACCTCATTTTGGACCCGCACGATAGGTACCATTTGGTACAATTCGGCCTATCAAAATACCTACAGAATTAAATTGATGAAATTTTTTTAAATATGTAAGGCTTATTCCATAGACGAAAAAGGGTGAAAATCAAATAGGTGGAATTATTCAATTTTGAATTTATTACAAAAAAAGTATTCAGATCAACATAAAATTTTTTTTCCATTCATAATAATTACAAAAAGTGTAAAAATATGCGTGATGAAGAAGTGCACTCTTGTGTTACAATTATCATTAATTTTATTTAATGACAATTAATCTTTTGATACAAACCATTCAAGATATTTTTGTCAGTTGGAATAACAATTAGATCTGCTTTTTCAGGATACAAATCAGAAAATTATAATTCGTTTATTATTATTTTTTAAAACACAACAAGGGGTCACGCCCCCCGCGCGCGACAACCCCCGCAGCAGGTTCATTATTGCTTATACATTTTCTACCGGTTGCTATTAAAAATATATAAAAATAATTAGAAATATATAAAAATAATTCTAATTTTTGAAAAAATTGCAAAGGGGCTCCCTTTAAATGTTATTTCATTTTCCTTGGAAGGCGGACCCCCCGATGTATGGTTTATTATTTTGCATGTTTTTTACCGTCTTTTTGATGATACATGTTCATATTTCCTTTGATTTATTTTCATACATTTTGCTCATAGATTACTGTTTTCATCTATTGAGAAGAGATAATTTTAATTTAAAAAGTATACGCTTCTTACGGGACGAATTTATTAAATTTAATAAGAACAGAAACAATGAATTTTTTGGTAGTATAACCAACGGAGAATTAAAATCACGGCTGCATTATTAAAATTAATATATCTCGAACTTTCAGTTTTGATCCAAGTCCACAGGATTGATGGAAACTGTGATTGCAATATACAGGCATGGATAAATAAATAAATAACATGAATAGAAAAAGAATTGATGGTAAGGGAGAGGCTCTGAGGGCCCTCATGGGAGACTCTGGGGGCCCTTGTGGGAGGTAATTTGGCACCTGAGGGAATGTGGCACATCACGTCTACCTTTTTAATTAGGGTAGTTGAGAGAGATATAGAACACATTTAGAACACATTATAGAACATAGTGATATAGAATTGAGAGTAATATAGAACACAGGTTTATTTGGCACATGGGGTAATGCGACACATGGAGTAATGTGACACATGGGGTCTATGTTTCGGTTAGGGTAGTATATTTATTACAATATTGTACTATCTTTTCCAAAAACATATACAAAATTTGGTCCATGTTTTTGGTTTGGGTAGTACATTTAGTACAATATCATTCTAGCTTTTTCAAAAACTTACTCGATTCCTGAATTGCTGAAACAGCGGCGGCAACGGTATGTATCGATATCTTCTTAAAGACATAAAAAATTAGCATATTTTTTTTAGAATTTCTAAATGGAAGTGTATCTCAAATCTACAATTACAGTTATACATTGTTTCCGTAGTTATTACATACAGGTACTTAACTTAATAACTTTCTAGTCAGTAAAATTCTCAAAAATTTGTTATCTTATTTATACACTATTTTATTATATAATAGTAGCACATCACTCATAACAGGTCTTATTTTCGTCAGTCAAGTATCACCTCTAACTTTTAACACACTGATACTTATGTTAATATTGTATATGTATATACTACTTTTTCATATGATACTTTAATATTTATTTTTAATATTTATATAATGTACATGTACAATGAAAAAATTGTGAGTAGACCCAAATACTTGGGTTTATAAAATATTCCAATATTAGATTATTGGTTGGCACAACTATTTTGTTTGTTGGTCTTACTGCCCGCATTGTAATTTCAAAAAACCGAATGGTAACAACGACACGCAAAATAGTTGTGCAAACCAATTAAGTAGCAGCGGCAAATTTCACAAACTCAAGTAGCTGGGCCTACTAACTATTTTTTCCAGTATATATTGTTATTGTTTACAAAGGATTTCCCCGTGAACTTGAGGTATAAACTAAACTAAACTTTAGTTTCTAAGCAAAAATTTTTTTTTTGCTACATGAACACAATATGTAATATGTATTTACCAGTCCTATAATAAATATTCTCATCATATTTTCTACATTAAAAGTAAATTACATAAATTAATTTTTTATGAAACAACCTTTAATTGTTAATCAATTAAAGTAGGAAAATTCATTCTTTAAAATTTAATTTAATGAAATTTAATAAAAACTGCTTTGTTACCGAATGACATAGGAACACGGGAATATTAAAAAAGTGATTATTTCTCTGTAACTACAATTAGAAACAAAAATAAAGAAGAGATAAATAAAAAAAGCTTTATTTTGGGATTCTACAATTCATTTTGAAATTGATAATTGATAATTGATAATTATAATATTGATAATATTGATAATTAAGTTTTGAACTTTCTTTTGAAAGATATAACACCATAAATGATCTAACGTCGGATAATTGTATAGTTGTCAACTGTTTGCAACGCTTTTATCCAACTTGAGATAGAAGATATCTCTGGGATTTACTGTGATATTGTTGAGAGGAGTACGCTTAATAAAACTCTGAAATCTGAAAAATTATTGCTGTAAGCACAAGCGTATAATATTACAAAAACATATGGTATTGTCAACTTTTTTTTCACTAGTAAATAAATTGATAATCAGACATATTGGTATTATTTTTGTGCTGTCTCAAAACTCGAGAGTGTACAAAGAAAAGCTTGAGCAATTAAAAGATAAAGAAAGTAATCCAATCCTGAAAAAATTCAAATAACACAATTCGTCAAATTACCAAAGGCCTCCAATCATGATATAGGTAATTTTCAGTGATTTAGATATAGCGTCAAACAACAGGCCAGGCATATATGTATATCGGTTCGGTAGAGACTTTAAACGTGTAGATCTAGTAACCTTTAATGAGGCGGTGAATCAAGCAGACCAAAAGCAGACTAGGACAGTGTTTTGGGCTTGAATTCTGTAGATGAGAAGGTCGGTCGCTTCTCTCAACCATCATTAAAGCTTACACACGCATTCGGTCCATTAGGTTGGTTTAGAATTGCTAAATCCATCAGGTCTCCATAAAAGAGAAGACACTTGGACTTGATAAAAAATATCTGGACAAATTATTAAAACTAATACCAACAAAAGAAAATGTTCACTGCATACTTCTCTAGTCACCCTGGCAGGCGTTCCTCCAATCAGGGCGTTCTGAATGGGATATCATACTTCAATCTACATATGCTAGATTTGGTAGGCTGATAACATTATACTCACATGTCTCGGAAGTGACAGGACCGGTGTAAATTTTGTATTTGAAGAAAAAATATAACACGAGTGCTTATGGCACTCGCTAACAACAAATCAGTTTTCATTGAAAAGTGGTTTTCCGAAGTTTCAGTTTCAAAAGTGCCCCGAAGCCTCGGTCTTTCAACCTAGATGGTTTATATATAGGTGACAAAGCGAACCTTCTGGAACTGAAATCAAGTCTAGGACTTAATGTCTCTATTGAATATTTTCGAAAAAAGTTTTTATAAGAAACACAATTATTAACCAAACCTTCTTATGTAAGAAATTGCATGAAATGGATCATCAGAGGAAAATATGCGTTCTGGGCCTTATATTTCGGGAACTTATCTGGCTATATGATCCTGAACATCACTCTAAGTACACTGAGAATAGTGTTTGGTTCGGACAACAAAATGATTTTGTTGCTCTTCGTGCAACACAATTTGTTTGTTGGTTCAACCAAATTTTTGTAACATAGAAAAACGTTTAGTTAAATCAACAAAATGGTTTGTTGAATGAACACAAATTTTGTAGAGCGAACAATACCAAAATTTTATTCCACGAAAATTGTTCTCAGTGTATACAGACAAAGTTAACCCTTCTTTTGCAGAACGTCCCAATTTATTCACGAAAAATTTAGAGTATCTTCAAATTATAACTTAATTATTTCAACTATTTGTAATTAATTATATAAATTAAAGTTATACAATTACGTACTAAGTTGAATATCTAAAAAGAAACTTTTGGTTCTTAAATATTAAAGGAATTTCATTATTCAAAAGAAACATCAACATATGTTTTGAATTCTTCAATATTTTACACTATGTAAATTATATAAGGATGATCCTTCACATAGAGTATATTTGGAGCATCGAAATTTTTGAGAAATTTTTGTCGCGATATAAGATCAAATATATCATATTTATTATATTAAAGGGTTAAGGAATCCAAATCTGTAATGAGCCAGAAAAAATTGTAATAATTTTGGAATTTTTAAAAATAATTTAGCTACAGACACTCAGCGGAATTTGGGGCCTCCGAAAAAAGATTGATTCGGAAGCATGTTTCATTGAAATTTTTTTGTAAAGTTTTCAGGGCTCACTGGTGAGACATTTGTCTGTGAAATTATTATATTCAAGATGTCAGATTCAACATAGCAGACAAAAATCAAAATATTCATATGATGTGTACCAAAGTTTTCAGATATTAACAAAAATTTTCGAAATGTTATGAACATTTTAGGCAAAATATGTGAAAACTTACCCGAAATTTAAAAAAAAATAAATTCAGAATTTTATGGAATATTACCAAACAAAAACCAATTTATACTCTTATTTGCTCAAACAAATGTTTTAATGTATACATCTAATACTCCTTCAACTGTCATTGTCTATAAAAAATAGTACACAGTTAATCAGCAGGTGCTAATCGCGACAAAAGTGAATTAATCCAAAGGGCGAAGGAACATGTCCAGACACAAAAAGTAATATCAATTTTATAGACAAATGAAGAATAATTTTTAACATTACTGATATATCTCGTGTTATTATCCGCTAGCTTCCCACTGCCACGTGTTAGTGTTTTGCATAATTCATAAAAGAATTCATTGTAAACATTACCAGTCCACCCAATTACCATTATTTGATGCCTTGCTCAAAATCTCAAATTCGCTGCTTGACATGTGTTGATGATGTGAAATTGCATCATTAGGTCAGGTGATTTGCACATTGAGCTAATCACAGAATTCAAATTTATCAATCCTGATGTGTTAGCAATGTTTAAACGCGCCATTTTCGAAAATATCTACTTCTTACAGATAGTCCAGCCAATGACACACAAATCTGGGGAGAACATTTAACATATAATAAAAAAGGGATTAAATATTTGAGCTTTTGATTTCCTTAGAAATATTAATTTGGGCATTATTATTAATAGAAAACATAACTCTTACTTTGAAAGCTGCACCGGGGTCAGTTCATCCAATGGCATTTTGAATGTTTGCACTTAATTTAAAAAAAATAAAATAAAAAAAGGAGGTATAACAGTGATTAGCAGTCATTATTAATAGGCATAAAAAGTACTCTTTTAGATTATATTTATGTACATAAGTGAGACCCATTTTTTTGTAAACACCAGGAACATTGAATTTTACGCAATACGGAGAACTACCCATGAGGAACATTCATTTTTGAACTAAACATGAACTTTAAAATCATATGTACGTATAGAATGGGCTTTGATTTTTTAACGACGATGGTTGGTAACACTGATCGAAATTCATAACACATTTTTTTTCGCTTGAAATTCCCGGCTATTTCCCGGTTACACCGATTTTCCAAACATGTGTGCGAGAAACCCAACCTGTCAGGTGTCTTGTCTAATTGAAATAAGTATTCCCGGGGGAATTTGTCACTCGACTCGGGCTCCTTAATTCCAAACCTTGGATTGTCCCGTGTCCGAACCTACAAATGAAATAAAGAGTCACTTGGCTGCATCTAATTATTCATTCATTTTTTTCAAAGAATTGGATACTTGGGAAAAATTCTTTATTTTTTTGTTCTTCGTGAGTACAATTTGCATAAAACTAAATTCAATTTAGCTTCACAGAAAAAATGAATTTAAGGTATTACTTTTTTCAGCATTCTTTCTTACTGTATTTAAATGTCATATATACTGAAAA
>JAUMHM010000085.1:55042102-55057338 GCA_032362435.1 Melikaiella ostensackeni
AATGTACACAAAATGGCTTTCCGTGGATTTGTCTCAAAATTGGTAATTTTGTATAACCTACAAAATTACCCAGTTCGAGCCAAATCCACAGAAAACTACAGAAACCAGTTTCTTTGATCTCCCAAAGCTCACACAGGGAGGGGATTTTGAAAAATTCCATTTATTATTATTGCAATTTTCCATATTTTGAAGTATTTCTATATGGCAGAAATCTGAACGAAATGAATGGGCATACAATTTTTTATGTTAGTGGTGTTGGTCAAAGTAATATTAATTAAACTAATTCAACGTTAAGTGTTTGTTGATATACTGGTCGTTCTCAAACAAACATCGATAGAACTTCAATATCCACCTAATTTCATTAATGAGCACTATTCGATATTTTCATTTTATTTCGACAAATATGAAATAATATGGCCAAAACTTACGGTACGTAAGAGATATTACCAAAAACTAATGGATTTATGGGAGAAAAATGTTAACACAGAAATGTTCACAGAATCTTGGCGTCTTTGACAGGCGCAGTTCATTTCCGCTAAACAGCATGAAATATCATTCATTATTATTATACCATTAAGGCAAATCCTCGTTATACTACCATGTATTAAAAAATTTATATGATATGGGTATCGTCACATGCAGGCTCTTGTGTTTCTATGACTTCTTATATCCCTTCGTTTTAGAGCCTCATTCATACATTATCAGCAAATTTCTTTCACTCTTGTCAAACATTGTTTCTTCTAGACCACACTCTTTGAGAACTCATTCATTACTCACTTTGTCTATTAGTGTTTTATCGCACATATTAAGCAGAAATGGCATGCCAACCACGTTTATTTTACTCCTATCCTTTTCTTGATACGTCTAGGTCTCACTACCATACAGCAGAGTTGGTGCAAGCACAGAATTATATATTCCAATGTTAGCTTCATTCGCTACATTTTAACTTTTAGTAATAGCTCGTACACTGCCGATAATCTATTTGCCCTCGTTCACACGTCTGGATATCTTTCCATCAGCAGAAAATGAACTTTAAAGATACATGAACTCATCAAGTTGTTCTGTCCTCTCCTCGTTTAAGGCAACGTTGCATACTGTTTTCTCACTCCTTCATTCAAACACGATCATTTTTGTGTTATTCATGTTAATTTCAAGACCCATACTCTTCATGGTGGTATTTATTCTGCTCATCACTGCAAATCGTCGACTAATTCTGCCGTAACAATCTTAACGTCTGCAAACACCAGTGCACGCACTTTTGTTGTACCGGGATTAACAACTTCTTCGTCTCAGAGAGCCATTCTTAGACATATGTCCATGTATATGTTGAACATCCAGGAGGAAATAACGCAGCCTTGCCTAAGGCTCTGTTTGATATCAAAACAATCGCTCAGTTCTCCATTTACTTTTACACTCGCCTAATTACCATTATATATTACTTTTATTGCCTTTAGAAGCCAACTATTCACTACACACTCTTTCAGGACTTCCCAAAGTGTAGATCTATTCATCGTATCGGAAGATTTTGCCAGATCAACAACTGCACAGAAGACTCTTTTGTCTACTCTCAAACTTTTTTCTATGATATGGCTTAAGCTAAGTATCTGATGCGCACATGAGCTCTCTGGCATAAATCCATTTTGGACTGCTGAATTCTTTCCTTAGTTATTTCCATGACTTTACCAATAGGTATTCTGGTAAATGTTTTGCTCACGATACTTAGTAGGCTAGTCGCTCTATAATGAGTTCAGTCACCTTCATCACCCTTTCCTCTGTAAAGTGGGATGATGATCGCCGTACTACAATCATTTGGAGATTTAACGTTCACAGCACACATATTCATAAATTTGCTCCGTCACAGAAAAAAATATCCGCCACCGCTCTTAAGCATTTCAGCGGTGATACCATCTACACCAGCTTCCGCTTTGATTTCATCTTTGCTTTCTTCGACTAGTATCTTGGCTTTCTGTTTTCATCCCTATAATCATTCTATATTCTAGCCCTTTCCTCATCGATAGGACCTCTTATATACGACTTTCTCAAGTGCGCTTGCTCTTTTTGTTAACAGCCAGTCGGATTTCATCATTCCACCAAGCATCTTCAGTCTTTCTTCCTACAGCCGCAATATGGCACACTTTAGATGCATTCTTGAAAATGCTATCACGTAGTATTATCCGTGCACATTCTACATTTTTATTGCCTTGTTTCGTCTTCCAGTCTCCTTTATAATGCCCTAAATACTCCTCCAGTTTTCAAGATATACCGATTGTGTTTCTGGTTTCTGCAAATTATCTATTCAAGCTCGCGTCTGCTTATACTTAATAATTCTTCTTCTCCCCTACCCTTGACCCCGGCTGATTCTTAAAACTGAGAAGTAGGGATCCATTCCGCATTTAGAACCTCTCATAACCCTTGTATTCCTTACAAAGCCCTCTCAGTCTCTCATCCGCTACAACAAAGTCAATCATACTGTGGCTTTAGCCTCTGCACCTGGTATACATGTGGATCATTTTATGTCTGAACCAAGGATTTGTAATGAACAAGCCTTCTTCTAAGCATAAGCTGATCAATTCGTCTCCATTACCGTTCGTTTTTGGTTCTCCGAAATGATCCAGTACCCTGTCGGTACCTTCGAGTTGCACACCAATCCACCCATTCATATCTCCAAGTAAAATAATTCTTTCGCCAGGATCGCAAGCACTTAAAATATCATACAACGAGTCCCAGAAGGTATCTTTTACATCTCTATTGCCACCATCAATAGGAGCGTAGCACTCTGTATTAGCACTCTGTATAGCTTCTAATTCCCACTTTCAATCTAACCCATAATAATCTAGGAGATACACATTAATACTTTTTGACATGTTGTTTTGTTCTCTCATTCATAATCAGACAGACTTTTCGGCTACCATATGATTCATTATCTTCTCCCGACCAAAGTTCAAGTCCATTCTCTATCTTTCTTACCTCACAACTCTTCTTCTTTGTTATCGGTACACATAAAATATCTAGCTCCCTTACGCGCATTGAGACCCGCAATTCCTTTTCCTTAAGATCATTTGCACCTCTAGCATTCTAAACACATTATCTCCATTTGTCACTAGTAACTTTTTCGGAGGTATGCCTTTCGTTAACAGAAGTGTTAATCCTATCCGAGGCTACAATATTATTTGTGTTTTTCATTTTTAAACATATACACCTAACTACCAACTTCATGTAAGGAATTTATTCCACAAGTGTAAAATCGTGTCCAAACTAAGCAGCTGAATCATCATCAGATGGAGTCTCCACTCATAACGTCAGTCCCACCAAAATTCGGTCATGCAAAGGGAAGTATGAAAACAAAGCCAGAACCAAAGACGCTATGGTCGGTTTGTGTTGCACACTGAAGAGGGCACCAGTCTTCTGCTGTTTGACCTCAAAGATGGGAAAAGACCATTCACTACGTCATAAGTGTGATAAGAATTCTCAGCGTTAAGTAAAACTTGACAAGGTTGGAAACTTCCATAAATTTTCATTTCAAAAATGCAATTTTCAAAATTTTTTATAAATTATCAAAACCTTCAACAGACACCCAAAACCTTCCACAAATTTCCAAATCTTTTCACAAGTTTCCGAAACCTTTAATACTTTCCAAAATTTTCCATAAATTTTCCAAAAGCTTCCACAAATATTTGAAACTATTCATTAATTTATAAATTTTTCCATAAATTTCCCGAAGTTTTCATACATTTTTGAAATTTCCCATGATTTTCCGGTAATTTATGAAAAATCATAAATTTCCATTATCTTTTTTTTTTGAATAGCGATGGGAAGAGTTTCGGACCGCGATTTCCGTAAGACTGTTTAGAAAAAGATACTTGAGGTGTAATATGCTGCTTTTATGAGGCTCGTCTTTGTATAATTGAAGGAACTTTTAAACTGTGTTGCGTAAATTTGGAGAACTTGTTTCATTTAAACACTGAAAACACTGGGAGGCTCATGTTTCACAGAAAGTAAAATAATATAGTACAAATAAAATGCTCATCGTGAATTTTTTTGTCATTTCAATGATTTTAGAATATTAGGATTGCACGGCACTTGTTCGTTCGCTTTAAAAACCTCAACAATAATAACTTAAATTTTAAACCGCATTAATCCACAGGAAAATGCCCACTACACGTAAAGAATATTAGAAAAGTACAAAAAAATATTGAAAAATAAGGCCGTGGAAGAAACTGACGTAATTTTTCGAAGGATTTTTGTTTTTTTGAATAGCGATGCGAAGCGTTTCGGACCGCGATTTTCATAACACTGTTCAGAAAAAGATACTCGATTTATGATACGATGCCTTTACGGGAATCGTCTTTGTCTAACTGAAGGAACAGTTAACACCACTAATTATTCAACTTTCCATTTCCTTCAGCGGCATTACCAAGAATTAACTTTAATGTCTTAACTTTTATCTGGATTCAAAATAATAGAAATCAAATCAGCCAAATGAGACTGAAAGTATTCGGACAAAGAATTATCTTTAAAAAATCGAATAGGTTAGAAATAAAAAAAGCACTGTAAGCTAGAGAACAAGAATGTTATATCATTATATATTTTTTCATTAAATAGTGAATTCTAATGATGAAAGTTATCATTATCTTAAATTTAAGAATAACGTTTTGGAGGTAAAATCAATCAGGGACTACCGGAAAGAGAGAAGGGGTGTATTTCCACTCACCTCTACCCTTTATACAGTATCGCCCCTTCAACAAAAATGCTACCCCCTAGAATGCTCCTTTTTTCTACCCTTCAGATGGGTTCAAAGAGGACTAATAAAAGTGGGTAAGGGTTTCTTTCCTCTCTCGCCAACACTTTTCTCAATTTAGTCTCTTAAATAACGATGTTACCCTCTTGCACGACCCTTTTTTTAATTTTAGGGTGTGGAGTTTTGAAATTGACACAAAAATTCCGGCCCACCCCTGGCTCAGCTAAATATTCCATTTCTCTAAATAAAATAGGGGTCATTATTGTGTTTCTTAATCAAAAAAAGATCTACAGAAAGTTGAAAATTCACAAGTCACATAATCCAAGAACCATCTCTTTCTTCAAAGTTGACAATTTCATAGTTTATGATTCTAGAAAGTGAATCAGTGTACTCAAATTCTGTTGAATGACCAGAAATTTACGCTTATTCTCTTGAATTCTTTGCAAAATACGGAAACTTACTCACATTGCCTTAAATTCTCGAAAAAAAATAAATTTGAAAGGATCCACGTGAATTCTATAGAGTTTAAGCGAATTAAAGAAAACTCGAATGAATTCAGGAGAATTGTGAAGAATTCAAGGAAATGTTGAATTAAATGCATAAATGAATGAATTGAGTTAATAAATTCAATGAAAGTTAGGGGAATTCAAGCTAGTTCCAGAAAATTCAAGTAAATTCCAGGAACTTAAATTGAAAAGTTGATTTCAGCGAAATCAAGAAAAGGACCACGCACAAAATATATGGGACAATGACTTTCAGTGGATTTTAATTACACTCACTTGTGAAACTCTGCATGAAAAGGATCCTTATGGCCGGTTCTAGTTTAGGTGATACCCGCGTTTTTCTAAGTCAAGGTCAAAATTACTATTTCCGGGTTTAAGTGAGGGATGATACCAGGACGTAATTATACTGAATCCATTGACACTATACTTATGTCTCACATAAAGGCTTTTCGGTAACCTTTTATGTTAATTTCTAGTGCCTCTATAAACTGGATTGTAACGATTACCGAAATTGAAGCGGACGCGCTTCGACGCACTTCGATGCACTTCGACGTTGGTAATCATTACAATTCAGACGATAATTGTTACGGTCCAGAATATAGAGGTTCTCGAAATAAATATTAAAAGTTAACGAAAAGCCTTTATATCTAATTCTCACAAAACTTTTTGTAACGGCTGCTGAACGCACTTTCTTTGGGCGAATTCAAAAATGCCACAGCAACTCGTTTTTAACATAAAGGGTTCATCTTGGACTTGAAATGCCGAGAACTCATCCGGCTATTACTAGAAGGGCCGAAAAAATCGCATACCTAGAATAGCATACCCACATTTTCACAGTTTTGAAGAATTTGATGTTTCTTTTTGTGTAGGTCGTGTTACTAAGTATCAAATCATAGGAAAAGTCATAAAACGTTGGCGCCCCAAAAAACTGTCACATTTATTTTCTAGTTTATGAAACTGGAAGAAATTCCCCAAAAGAACTTGGACAAACTCTGACTAGTTTTTTTGTGCGGCATCCTTTAAGAGAAGATGCGTAAGTTTCAGTGAATTGAACAGAATTCGAATACAATGAATTGCCTTAAAAAATTATAAACTGCGAAATTGTCTGACGTTCATGAAGAAATGCACAGATAAAACCTGTAATAACTTTTTTTGCGTCTTATTTTTGTAGGTCTCACTTCACGCCTTCACCGAGGCAAATTATTATATATATATAATATAATTTTTTTTTGTAGACACTCAACTTAAATCGTTTTTGGCTGAGAAATGTTGCGTCTCAATAAAGAATGGGTCAATATCCGACTAAAAATAACCCAGCTTTTTTCTGTGTGGTTTCTCTGCCATGCATCACTCAAGCCAACCGTCTCTTCTGGAGCTATACATCGTCTTCAGATTTTTTGTACACTAGAAACGAAAAAAATTACAGATATTTTTATCTGAAGAAATTGAATATTCGGCTGAGTATGAAGTTTGCTATAAAGCATTATTTTTTCTCATTCTTTCGAAGTGTTTTTCTATTATCTCAAAAATTGTTTGTGTTATTGCAAATTCGAGAAAAAACTATTTGGGTAATGACACATCCTATTTAATCGACACATAGGCCACATTTTGTTTACCAGTGTTATCTTTGATGTATGAAGGTATGCAAATTTCAGTGCTTCCGATAAAAATAAAGGAAAATATTCCCAGTTCTTCCGGGCTTTAATTTTTCCCTTGCCTTGTTGGATTGACGTCAACATCATTTCCAGAGATACTTAAAGTTTTATTATTTTAAGTAATAATGGAGTAATTTTGCGTATACGGCTTGGGCTGCTGCTCTTGAGAGGTTGAGAAACAAGACTAGATGACCTGCTCTTCCTCGTTTCTTTTTTTGTCTTTTATCTCTCAGTTTCTTAAAGTAGCAGTATAGAAGTTGATATAATTCACTTTTGAACTTCCAAATCGAAGTTTTCCTGAATAGTAAGAAATTCATGAAGAATATGTAGCTGCCACATGTTTATAAAACTTAATTTTTGATTCTGATTTCTTATATAAAAAACGATAAAATAATCATTTCTGAATACTTTGGTCTATCCTAAAAAGTATCAGATAATCGGAAAGGGTCTTGAAAATAGATTAATGACTTAAAATTTACACAGTGTCTGTTAAACTGTCTTGATTTATTTTATCTTGAATTTACTAACATTAATATTGCAAAATATAATTTCTAAGTGTTATTAATCAGAACATCCGCATTATTCATTCATGATGAAAAAGCTACACAAAGCGAAATATATTCTGCAACGATTAAGAAGCTGCTGATGGGATATTAAAGCCACAAAATATAAGAGCTAGCGAAGCATAACAATTTATTTGATTATATAATTAATCATAAATTAAAACTAGTGAAATTTAACAAAGGGGCTTCTTCCGAGTTTCTGCTCTAATTCAAAACTAGCTTAAAACAGCTTCTCATAGAATATAATGAGGTTTATATATAAACTGAGAAATTATTAATTTAATAATTAGGAATGCACAATCGCATTTACTCTTTTTCATTTCAATTCTCAGTTCTTAGGAGCAGATTCAAATTCAGAATACGTTTTCGGAATTCATAAAAATTTAAAGTCAATACTTGTATTTAATAGTTGTTCTTGGTAACAACATATCGGACAAATCGCAGTTTAACTTGCCGTGATAGGAATATAAAGATATTTAAGTACCATCACAAATTGTACTGTAAAGTGGGGATTAAATTGCATCCGATTCCCACCTCTATTTTACAACGTGCTATCTGATGCCATTTGGCGTGATAAATTTGGATAATGCTTTGCATTGCGTGGAGCTGGATTGCGTAGCTTACAATCACATCAACGTATTCCATTTCGAAAATCGATTTCGCTGCAAGAGCACTATTCAACCATGGCTTGTAATTTGTATTCGAATACGCACTTGGTTCATCTGTAAAAATACAGTTCGAATTTTGAAACACATTTTGCCTGGATTTAAAAAACCCTATTGATAAACATTTACGAAACTGAATTGCAACAAAGTGATGAAGATATTCAATTGAAAATATATATTATCTTGAATGAACAACGTTTTTCCATCGGCAGTGGATGCTTTACCGGTACCGGCAATGAAAGTCTCTGCCGGTATCGACAAAAAAGTTCTCTGCTGGTGACTGATCACACACCTGCTTCCCCCTTCTTCAAATCCTGGGAAGGAAGAAGGGCCGTGACCGATCACTCTCCTGTGACTGGCCACAAACCTTTCCTGCTCCCCCCATCCCTGGAAAGGCAAGTGGGCTGTGACCGATCACTCTTCTGTTCTTAAATTACATTAAAAGTCATGTTTAGTAATTAAGGTTCCTTTGAATGATCCCTGAAAATGATGAACACCCCTGAACAGGACGAAGTGCAAAAACTCATTTTTCAAAACTGCTTTTAGTCACCACAGGAGGGTTGAAAGTATTTAAATATTTTTGAATTGCCGAATTGAACAAGTTAACATTTTTTGATATACGTAATCTTCGTGGTATTTTGCGACCCTCAGTAAAAATATTATTTTTTGCTTTTGTGGCTTTGAGGTCCGTGAATGATGAAGAAGATTTAGATTTCCATCAGACGTTTTGGCTCCACATATGAGCTCTCTTCAGTGATTTATTCTAGATAAAGTTTTTGGTAGGTACATTTCACTTTCTTCCCTAAGACAGATTTTTGTGCGTAAATTTGAAACATTACATTCTTATTTTAACATCCACCTATAGTCCTAAGACATTATTGCACTACACTTATTCACTTAGAATAATGATTTTTATTTATTGCTTACTTTGTAATGAGCATGAGAACCTTTAAAAGAGCGAAACTGCGAAGTTATAAATTTCGACTGTATGATACGGAAAAGCAGACAAATAAAAAATGGCAATCTGTTGTTGAGTTTAAACTAAATTTTTTTTGAATGTTTTCATATTGTCCCCCCCCCCTTTATCCACTGCCGCCGTCCCCTGAGTATAAGACACAACAAGTATTGAAAAATGCGAAGATATACATTTGGAAACCTGAATGACAGAAAGTCAGACAAATAAGAAATGGTAATTAAGAAATTATTCATTTTGAAGCCTGAGATACGCAAGGTAGATAATTGAAAATGGTAATCTGGTTTTAATTTTTGTCTCAAAAATATTGAGCATTCTTATTTTCATTCTTATATTCTTCGTCCCCTTCCTTTTTTTGAGTATAAGGCACAAAATAAAAACGAGAATTAAAAATTTAATATTTTTGATCATGATATACAGAAAGACAGATAATTAAGAATGGTAATTGACAACTGACCTGAGACACGGAGGGCAGATAATTGAAAATGGCAATCTGTTTTTGAAAATTTGGTGTTTTTATATATTCTCTACCCCCTCCCCTTTTTTAAGTGAAAAAGAGGAAGGAGAGTAGAGAATACAAAAACTTTAAGTAGTTTAGACAAAATTCAAAAACAAATTGCCATTGCTAATTATCTGCCTTCCATGTCTCAGGTCTTCAAATTTATAATTTCTTATTTGCCGTTCCGTCTCCCCGGTTCCCAAATGTGTAATCAGTATTTTTCTTATCATGTCTGATGCTAAAAGGGGGGGGGGTAGAAAATATATAAAAACGCGAAATTTCTAAAAACAGATTGCCATTTTCAATCATCTCAGGTCAATTATTAATGACCATTCTTAATTATCTGCCATTCCGTGTTTCAGGATCCAAAATTTTTAATTTTTATTTCTCGTTCTTATTTTGTGTCCTATGCTCAAGAAAAACAAGGGGACAAAGAATATAAAAATAAAAATACGAAATATTTTTAAGACAAAATTTGAAAACAGTTTGCCATTTTCGATTATGTGTCTTGCGAGATCTCAGGCTTTAAATTGATTAATTTCTTAATTAGCGTGTTTTAATTGTCTGACTTACTGCCTCTCAGGTTTCCAAATGTATAGCTTTGCATTTATCAATAGTTGTTGTGTCTCACACTCAAGGGGGTGGGGGCTGTGAGTAGGGGGGGGGGCAGACAATATGAAAACATTTTAGAAAATTTTAGTTTGAACTCAACAACAGATTGCCATTTTTTATTTGTCTGCTTTTTCGTATCATACGGTCCAAAATTATAATTTCGCAGTTTCGCTCTTTTAAAGGTTCTCATCTTCATCACAAAGTAAGCAATAAGTAAAATTCAGTATTCTGAGTGAATAAGTGAAGTGCAATAATGTCTTAGGACTATAGATGGATGTTAAAATAAGAATGTAATGTTTCAAATTTACGGTTGTTAGACACTTATTAAAAATAACACGCACTGAATATAAATGTATAGAGATTGCTATTATATTTTAGTTATATAGAACAATGATTCATTTTATATACAAAAAAGTCGACGCACAAAAATCTGTCTTAGAGAAAAAAGTGAAATGTACCAAAAACTTTTTCTAGAATATATCACTGAAGAGGGCCCATATATGAAGCCGAAATATCTGATGTAAATCTGAATCTTCGTCATTTACAGGCCCCAAAGCGATGAAACCAAAAATTAATATTTTTTGATACATCAACACAAATTACGTTTTTCGGATCTGGTTAATGGAAAACTTATTTCAAAAATTTTCAAAGTAGTTTTCATGAAATGAGGTCTGTTCGGAAGGAAGAAACACACCGCTATTTTTTTTAATTTGGAGAATTTTTTTAACTTGGTCCTTAGATCACTTTAAACTAGTAAAAAAATGCGAAATTATCATGATTAAAAGTTTTGACTTTTTTATTGATTTAATATTTCTATTTGTTATAGAAAATTGTACACGTAAACTCTACAGAACATTGAGAAATCAATTCTTTACCCGTAATTTTTTACGTAGAAAATTAAGCATCATGATTCCTAAGAAAATCTGGGTGTAAAAGATGATGTGTCCCATGGGAAGTTCCTTTAACTAAGCGGTTCTTATTTTTAACGCACAAATGAAATAGAAAAATAAAAGAGATTCAAATAGAGAAGACTGCACATTTATTTATATACTGTTATGACTCAATTAAATTTCACTTGATTAAATTCAGAGAACATTTTTCTTCAAAAAGCCAGAAATGACAGGTTTCATGTTTTTAAAGTGGCTACCATCAGAATTAGTGTAAGATTTAAGGTACTTACGAAAAATATCAATAATAAAACACTCTCTGAAACATAATCGTCAGTTGGCATCACACAAACTGCACTCTTGATACATGCGATTAATTTTTCCTTCATTTTGGGATGTTCGGCAGAACAGTATTCCTTAATGTCAGCTCGCAAGAAAATATAGCAACATCACACTTTCGATTCTACCGCGGCTGAAGACCTTCGCGGAGTCTCAACTATGTAGTTTGGGTATTTAGGACCCTTAACTAATCAAGAAAATAAGTTTTCGTTCATTGAGACTGTATAAACATTACAATTGTTGAGTAAGATTAGGAAAGAAACACAAATGTCAAATCGATGTGATTTGTACTTTCAAAAAGTCAAATAGAATTTCCGTTAAATATTTCTCTATAGGACCAATCGTAAATCATCAAGAGAATTTTTGAAGCGTCTTTTGACCTATTTATTTGCATATATTTTACGGTAAGCACAGAAAATCGAGCGCGAAACGCGAATACTATGATGGGAATGTATTCCTTAAGGCCGATAGAGCATTAAGTAAATAAATTTCCTTTTTCACTAGAAATCAAAAACAAATTTGGTAATTTGTACATGAAGAACATATAACACCGAGCTCAAAGCACGAAATCCACATGTTTCGGAGCGCAAAGCAAGACGATCAAGTGAACAATTTTCTAACTTAGTGGTTATTTGATACAAACAATTTTTTTGATTGGACTTACACCAAACTGGCTTATAGATAATTTTTGAACAGAAACTTTTATCCTGCTATTATATTTGTCAATATCATTATTAAATTATATTAAAAAATGCATTACTCGGTCATTAATTCGTAGAAACAGATCTCTTTTTGTATATTGACTCTCATCTTTATGTTTCCAAAACAATTCTTTTTCCACTAGAATTACTTCAGATTGGCTTAGCAGTGATGTTCCAATAAGAAACCTTTACTATCAACACATTTGTTTATATTAAAAACAAATCTTGAGAGAGGCCCTCCTCAGCGCTGGCGGTTGATGATCTCCTCGAAGAATGATAAGTTTGGAAGAAGTTGTTATGCGCTGCCCTTTCAAAATTACTACAGAATCCAAGAGAAATATGACTAGACAGAAAGTTCAAGTGACGTTTATATGTCTGAAAAAAGCCCGCGAGGGGGAAAAAACCACAAAATCTGATAGATTAATTTATATTAGGAAAGTAAAGAAGGAGAGAGGAAAGAGGTTAGTGTGATCCAAAATGAAAGTTGCCGTCGTAACAGATCGGCGCGGCGTTGAGACAGTTTAAACGCTACGCCGCGCCGACCCCCCACCCCCGGCCAGAGACACAATGTTGAAAGCTTCCTTGTACGTTGAGGGAAACAGCTGCAGTTTGCTTTTTTTCATTGAAATCAAGCCAATGAATTTGGTGAGCTTGAGCATCATGTGCTGCGGAAAGTGACCTTTTCTAAAACCATATTGTTTCAGTTTAAGGGTGCTATTTTCCTCAGTGTGATAATTTGTGCGAGTATATTTTTCAAAAATTCTTTTCTAAAATTCTGCTCATCCTACCAATTGGCCTGTAGCTGCTTAAACGGTATGAATCCTTATGGGTTTATCTTGAAATTATCGGTATTTGGGATTTTGAGATACTTAAAGTCAATTTTTTCATATTTAGCAATGTGTTGCGGGTCAGATCTTTTGTCGTGTGAGGTCAAATAATTTTATAATTTGCTGCTAGAAGATTTGCTTTATCGGTAGCAGAATGCACAAAAGTTTGTTTGGGGTTTTTAAGAGGGGAATATTAGTTAGCGACATCGCTTCGTTAGGGCTTTAGTCATACGCCATATAATGTTATGTTTAATTTGAAGTTTACCGACATCCGTGTTCCAATTATTGCTGTGTTTTTAAGCTTTAACCGCGATTGTTCTTCGAAGATAAATTATCGCACTCTTATGGATACAGCTTTTAGTTTTCCGATGCGTTTACTAGACTGAAGTGTGAATAGCGTTTTTTATGCTACATGTGAGGTCAGCACTCGCTTCATCTATGTAGGCAGTGTTTAGAAGTGTGGGTTCAAAATTCAATAGAGATTCTAAGGTCGTAGTGAAAGTCTGCCAATTTGCTTTTGCAAAGTTGTAGCGAGGTACGTTCGGAGATTTTCCACAATTAGTGTAGAGGTTGAGAAGAATTTGTCGATGGTCCGAGTCTATATTGTTTATGGGGTCGTGGTTGAAGTAGTTATTGTTGGTTATTGCAAAAATAATCATCATCAATCCAAATCATCAATTACCGAAGGTGCAAGTTTGAAATTTTTTCTGTAATCATTTTTTATAAATTCGTGAGTGGGTGTCTGGTAGAGCGAAGCAATAGGGTACGAATTTCCATGTATTTTTTATTTGTATGGCAATAGCTTCAAGGGCTTTAAGATCGGGTATTATCAGTTCGTGGTGGTAAATATTTCCTTCAATTAAAATCGCGGTACCTCTATTAGTGTGGTTTCTGTATAATTTGTAGCCGCAAATTAAATTGATTCGTAGGAATTCGTTGTATTTTTTTAAGGATACTCTCAGCGTTCCCAAAGATGATTTTCAGAGTCTTATTGTTAAAAGTTACCATTTCGGATAGTAAGTTCAAGTAAAATACTTATAATCTCAGAGGTTGAATTTAGAGCTTCAGTTATGTTAATTTTTTTCCTCATTATTTTGGTAGTTGGTTATTTATTTTTGAGAGGTTTACTAGATTAATTTTGATAACTTGGGAAAATTAATTTTGATTGGTAGTGATCGCTCGAGTGATTTTATTCTGTAGAGTGGAAATTTTTGCGACGGTTGGTGTTCTAGCTTTATTATTAACTTGCGACATTCTGGCTGGTTGTCCATTTTAAGATTTGATCGCGCGTGCTTGTGATGTAGAGGCGACGATTGTGCTGTAAGGCGATAATTTTTGCGGTAGCGGGGCACTGACTAGGGGGGTGTAAGCCACGTGTACAGAAGTTTTCTTATGATTGTAAGCAAAAAACTTATCGGCTGAAACGTTTCACAATAAAGAAACTGGGAGTAATTCTCTTGGCACTAAAAAAAGAACTCAGTGAAACTCAAATCTCAGAAACTATGTCTAGTAGGCAACTAGGCTGTTCCGAAGATCACGAACGAAAAGACGAAGAGTGACAGAGCGCACTCCTACTTATAGATTCGGGACCTATCGCCCCATTTGAATTTACTTATCGCTGATTGGTCGCAAGTCAGGCGCTAATGTATATATTGTATGTATTGTAATGTATATATGTATATATTTTCGTTCGGTGTAATCTGCTTACCTGGTGTAGTGGAAGCAATTTCTTTTTGTAAGTTACGAGATTTTGATTCATTATTGGTGGGTTTTCTGGAGGCTCTTTTTAAAGCAGAACAACCTCTGTAATAAGGAGGTGGTATAAGAAGGTCTCTTGCTTGTGGTGTGTTAGGGACAGCTACGAGATTCATTTGAATAGCTTTCTTAGTTTGTTGGTTTCTCGTGCAACTAACTGAGGTGATCGTATACCCTACTTTCCTAAATTCAGCAAATACTGAATCTTTAAGGAAAGAAATGGCGATATTTATGATCACGAGTTCTTGTACAATTAGTACTCCAAACCTTGTTTTTCTAGCCAGCTGCAGCCAGCATCATTGGAGAGGAGGTCACTTGCGACTGGCTAAGAAAAAGGCGAGAGCGATCCAATCCAATTAGAGAAGAATATTCTGGCTCACAGAGTAGTCGTGATCGGCCCATGTTATTCGGAAAGCGAACTGTGTGAAATAGTGATTTGAAAATATGTGACGCGATCTGAAGAAAGACCCCTAAGCGCCAAAAAATCGATTTTCTGATTATTTAAGTTTTACATAGATT
>JAUMHM010000085.1:55057438-55078672 GCA_032362435.1 Melikaiella ostensackeni
ATCTCTTTTTTCAAAATTTTGGAACCGCCATCTTGAATTCGCCATCTTGAATTGAAAATTTCGAAATTCTGACTTCAGATACGTAATTAGCGACCGCAAAAACCTCCGAGTAAGAATTTTCAAGTAAATTCAGTGAACAGAAAAAAATGTGCATCAAATGGTTAATTTGAAATCGTAAAGATTTACAATCTAAAATTATTCTATTTTGTACCTTTTCAATTCAATGATTTAGTGAAAGATTTTCAACTAGAAATTGTACAATTTTGAACAATTAAAATTTTTAATCTGACAGACTTGATGTTTTTTTTTTAAATTGTATAACTTGAAGCGCTCTTGATTTCAAAATGGCTCATTACCGAAATTGCATCTTAGTCTATTTAATTTTGAATATAATGAACTTATAATAATTGTTCAAGTATAAAAGGTTTTATAATTTTAAACAAAACACTTCAAAAATCTTTAAAATTCGATTTTTTGAACATTGAAGGCGTCAAACATAAGCTGATCAACTCTTAAGGTTTTCCATTCGAAACTGCAACTTTTAATGTTTAGTTGATTTTAGTTTATTCACGGTTGAATATTTGAATTCGAAATTATTGAATTTGCAACGAGTGAATTTAGCAATTTAGCAGAAAAATAAAAATTTAATTTCGAGATTCATCGCTGCTTGAACTGAGGCGTGAATAGTTGGATTGAAAATGGCATTAGGTACCAAAGAAAAATGAAGGGAGAATTTTTTTTCGTTCGAGATGCACACATGCAAGGCTGAATTGGGACGGGAAAAGTGATTAAAGGAAGTGATTCAGTTTAGAAAAATGGACTGGAAATTTGTTTTTTCGGTTCTATACATCCTGAAACGTGACTCTTATTAATTTAACTATATTCTTGAATCATTTTTAAACAAAAAACGTGATTTTTAGATTCTTATCTCATAAAATATCAAAACTACATACTTTATAATATGGAAAAAAGTAAAATGGACACTCTGTATTAGAATGACATTCCGTTTATATCAGAGGTGAATTTACCGCCTCTATTAGAAGTTTATACATGAAAACTATTGTCCAATGTAGTTTCTATCACAGCTAAACGTATCTCATAGTCAATTGATCTTAATCCTATCATCATACACTAAAAGAAACTAGGGCATCATGTGTTAATTTGAAAGTATAGAATTTTAAATTTTTCCAAATTGAAAAAGTATTTCGCTAGCAGGTTTAAAGTAAACATTCAAACTCGCATATTGTTAAAGTATGAACTTTCCAAATCGAAGAAAGTAGAATTTTAGAGATTTGTAAATTAAAGTTGTCAGATTTAAACCAAGAAAATTAAACGATTTTACAATTAGTCTTTAAAGTTCAACAATTAAAAATTAAAAGTGCTTCAAGATGTCAAATTTTAAAGAATATTAGAGCGAACTTGTTCAATCTCACATTATTTCACAATATACCAAGTGTCATTTAAAATCACTGGATAGGTTTTTTTTTTACTAAAATTAGTAATTAAACGAATTCCCGTTTGATAAATAAATTCACTGTTATTCCCCAAGGTTTCCTGGTTTTCCTGGTCAAATAGAAATGAAAAACTTAAATTTTACTACTCTCAATCATGGATTATAAAGCTGCCTTACTTGTCACAGAAAGCATTAAAACTTCATAATAAATTTTTTTTATATTAAGCTGAACAAACTAATTAAAATTTTAGTTACATACAAGCAAGTTTGAGAATTAAATCATGTTGAGATGCACTGTGCAATATGCAGCTTACAGTTGACAAAGTATATTTTATTTGGAATGATGTGTTCACACATTAATATTACAAGTTGCGGCTTTAGGAACAGGTATACTCATTCAGGTAATATACTCGTAGCAGATGTGTGTCTGAAATTGAACGTATTGGAAAACAATATAGTGTTTGCAGTAACTAGATCGCAAAGGCTTTCTCTGCTAATTTCTCTTAGAAGATAGTGGGATTATACATCTGCAAGGGTAGGTAATCCCTCTTACTTATATCTAGATAACCCCGACGACTACTGATCTACCACCCTCGATTAATCTCGTTCGCTTAAATCTCAAATCTACCTCGAGATCTTAGAGGTGAGGACCTCTTTGAATTTCCTTCAGATACACGTCAACAAACAGCTCCAGATGAAAAATACATAGCCAGTCTCCCGAGTCTTTACATAAATGAGAAAAAGACACTTTTGTCGCCTTGAACAATTTATACAAGCAATTTTTATGCATGTAGATTTTACAAATATTTATTCATTTCAATAAATATTTGAACACTCTAAATTTTAGTATGCTTTATTCAATTACTTAGCTTTCTCAACTCGTAACTTATTTCTTCGATCAAATTTTAATTTTATTTATTTATTTATTTTCCATTTTAGCTTCGATTTTAGCTCAAAAAAGACACCGAAAATATCGAAACTTTCCTTTAATATAATTTCAATAGAAACGAGAGATTAACCGCTAGTGATTCCGGTTCAGAATTCTCCTGCATGCAATTGAATTCTTCCTAATTCTTTTAATTCTTTTGAATTCTCTTGAATTCTTTTGAAATCCGTTGAATTATTTAAATTCATTTTAGATATACACTACCGACAGAAAGTTTGAGTACATTTCCTTTGACCGATTGGAAAATCACACTTTACTTCAAAGGCGAATATCTGTGCAGAAACTGAATCGCGTCGAATCGGCCTAAGCTGAGATTATTATTAATAAACGAGTCAAAAAATATTCACCTCCAAAGTCGAAAGTTTTTTTTTAACAAAATTAACATTTTGAAATCTTGAGTTCAACTCTTTGCCAAATCTAGAAAATTGTTCCTAAAAATTTGGAAAAATCACAAAATTAAGAGAAAGTTCTACTCTATGAATCTCAATGAAGAGCACGATTAAATATTATATAATTGCTGAGTATTCATTAAATTATTCACTCGTGCAATAAACATTTTGGGAAACCAAGAGTCCGAGATTCGTCGTTAAGAACGCTGGATAAAGTGGACTGGGAAATTTTTCTGGTTGACCCCAATTATGAACGCGACCCTGACCCCATATTTATTTTCAGAAGTAGATTGTGGGATAAATAGACAAAATTCACCAAGTATTCGCGGTGTGATGAATTCCTTGAATCCATATAACGTGAAATACGAGTACATCGCGTTTTTTATGAGAAAATGAATATTTCGATAGAAAATATTCATTTTCAGAAACGTTGAAATCAACACCGAGCAGACTAGTACCGAGAAAGAGATGGCGAGTGTCAAACACATTCGACTTCAGACATATATTAAAGACACAACACCGACCGTAAATAAAAAAAACGCTCTGTATAGTATCCTTCCACAAACTAAACTTCACAATTATGAAGAAAATTTCGCGATTCAATGTAAAACAAAAGTGAAAAATACTTCCAAATTTCTTTAGAAGCACGCAACGGAAGATGACAGACAAAGAAGCAAGAGAAACCGATTTAGCAGCGCGTTCACAAGGCGGTGTACTAAAATGATAAAATCGCAGATTACCCAGAGAATCGCGGTCGGTAATTTATCTTTTACCTCGAAACTAATTATCGGAATATATAAATAGAAACTAACAATGTTCGTTAAAAACATGCATCCTGAAATTATTTCTTGCAGAAATACATATATAAGATACTATTTATAAAGGTATTTACTAAGTTCACAAATCATTTATAAATACATATATTTGCTAAGTTCAGACAATTGTTTATTGCTAACTTCACAAATCACTTTTCTGTATAAATAAATTTACCAGCCTTGTGAAATTATTTATTCATAAATACACAAGTCTTTGTTCTTTATGAATAAATCAATAAATAAATTTACCAACTTTGCAAAATTATTTATTTCGAAGTTCACAAGTGCATTCCTTATGAACAAATAAATTCCCTTAGTCGTCAAATTCTTTATTGCTAGCTTCACAATTCAATTTTCTTTATAAATAAATAAATTTATCAACTTCGTGAAATTATTTATTGATAAACACACAAGTCTTTGTTCTTCATGGATGAATGGAAAAATTAATGTAACAAATTTGCGAACTTATTTATTTCGAAATTCACAAGTCCATTCCTCATAAACAAATAAATTCTCTGAGTTCTCAAATAATTTATTACTAACTTCACGATTCACTTTTCTTTATAAATAAATGAATTTACCAACCTTGTGAAATTATTTATTAATACATACACAAATCTTTGTTCCTTATGAATAAATGAATAAATAAATTTACCAGCCTTGCGAAATTATTTATTTCTGAATTCACAAGTAAATTTCTTATAAGCAAATAAATTTCCTAAGTTGTCAAATTATTTATTGCTAACTTCACAAGTCACTTTCCTCTTATAAATACATAAATAAATAAATTTATCAACTTTGCTAAATTATTCATTTCCAAATTCACAAGCCTATTTCCTTTTTGAATAAATAAAATTACCAACGTTGCAAAATTATTTATTTTCAAATTCACAAGTTTCTGTCCTTTATGAATAAATAAATAAATAAATAAATTTACCAACTTTTCAAATTTATTTACTTCCAAATTCACAAGCTTATTTCCTTCATAAATGAATAAACTTACTTACAATTTGGAAACATATAATTTCGCAAACTTGATACATTTATTTATTTATTTATTTATAAGGAACAGATACTTGTGAATCTATGAATAAGTAATTTGAAAACTTAGAGAATTTTTCAATTCATTTACAGGAAAGAGACTTGTGACTTTGAGATAAATAATTTCGCAAAGTTAGTAAATTCATTCATTTATTAATTTATTCATAAAGGACAGGAGCTTGTAAATTTATAAATAAATAATTTGAAAACTTGGGAAATTTATTTGTTTATAAGAAATGGACTTGTGAATTTTGGAAATAAATAGTTTCGCAAAGTTGGTGGATTTATTTATTTATAAAGGAAGTGAATTGTGAAGTTAGCAATAAATGATTTGAGAACTCAGAGAATTTATTTGTTTATGAGGAATGGACTTATGAATTTCGAAATAAATAATTTCGCAGAGTTGGTAAATTTATTTATTTATTTATTCATAAAGTACAAAGACTTGTGTATTTATAAATAAATAATTTCACAAGGTTGGTAAATCTATTTATTTATTAAGAAAAGTGACTTGTGAAGTTAGCAATAAATAATTGTCTAAACTTAGTAAATTTATGCATTGACAAATGATTCGCGAACTTAGCAAATAACTCAATAAATAGTATTTTATCTTTGTATTTCTGCAGAAGATAATTTCAAGATGCATGTTTATAACGAAAATGGTTAGTTTTTATTTATATATTCTGACAATTAGTTTTGAGGAAAAACATAAATTACCGACCGCGATTATCTGCATAATCTGCGATTTTATCATTTTAGTACATCGACTTGTGAACGCGCTGCTAGATCGGTTTCTCTTACTTCTTCATCTGTCATCTTCCGTCGCGTGGTTCTAAAGAAATTTCGAAGTATTTTTCACGTTTGTTTAGCATTGAATCACGAAATTCGCTTCATAATTGTGAAGTTTAGTTTGTTTAGTTTAGTTTGTGTGAGTTTTGTCTATTCATTCTACAATATACGTGCTCTTTATCTAGATATGGATTTGCTCTTGATTTTATTGTATTATATTATTATTACTTTATATTATTATTATTACTTTATATTATTATTACTTTATATTATTACTTTAATTCTTCTGAATTGACTTGAATTCTTCTAAATTCTTTTAATTCTCATGAATTATGATGAATTTTTCGAAATCCCTTGATTTCTTTAAATTTACATCGAACTCACCTTAATTTTTCTGGAATTCTCTTGAATTGTTCTTAATTCTCTTGAGTTCTTCTGGATTCTCTCGAATTCTACTGAATTCCAATTAATTGTTGTTAATTCATTGGATTATTATAAATTCACTTGAATTCTTCTCAGTTCTTACATTTTCTTAATTCGTGACATTCTTTTGAAAACTTTTTATTTTTCCAGGGTTGTGAATCCGGAATAAAAACTCGACTGTTCCGGACCCGAAACTTCTTAGGAACGATTCTGGATTCGTTCCGTACGCGGTTCTGGAACGAAGCAATACTACTGCTCGTTCCGTTCCGGAACGAAACCACGCTTATTTTTGCTGGTTTCAGTTCCAACCGACCTCGTTCCGGCTCCAGGTTCGTTCCTAGGCGGAACAAAACTGGAATCAGAACCTCGTTCAGGAACAAATGTAATTTCTTTCATTTGAAATGCGAGGGACTGTTCAGAAGATAGGGGGGGATTTCGACAAAGCTCAGTACCAAGTGGTTTTTCGGGTCGAGGAATACGAATTTTGGGTCGAAATTCTAAAATTTAAAAAGCGACCTGAATTGCAGAAAAATTCAATAAATCCGCAGAATTCAATGAAAGTCGGTGCTAAGGGATTTCTCGAGTTGCAGATACGAATTTTTGGCTGAAATTCAAAAATTAAAAATAGCGATATTAATTTTGAAAAGATTCAATAAATTCGCGGATTTTTATAAGAGTCGGTACTGAAGGGTCTTCCAAGTCAGAGAATACGAGTTTCGGGTCAAAATTAAAGAAAAATCAGAAAAGCGGCCTAAATATTCAAAACTTTATTAAATTGGTGAATTTCCAGAAAAGTCAGAACGAGGTGGTTTCCTAAATTGGAGAATACGAATTCAGGGTCAAAATTCAAAAATTCAGAAAAGCGACCTAAATTTTCAAAATTGTATCAAATTGGTAGATTTCAAGGAAACAGAGCTGTCAAACCGCGGACTGGCGGAATTTGCGCAGTAGTTATTCCCTTCTGTTTTTAGGTTATGTTGACTAATTTTTGTCTTCTGCACAGCCAAGAGATGCGCCGTCGGTCCACGGTCTGGCAGCTCTGCTATGAAAGTCAGTAAGAGGGGGTTTTTTGAATCGCAAAATACGAATTTGAGGTCGAAATCCCAAAATTCAAAAAAGCAACCTAAGTTTCTTAAATTTCCTAGGTTTCCTAGATTTCCATGAAAGTCAGTAAGAGGTGGGTTTCCGAGTCACAGAACACAAATATGAGGTCAAAAAAAATTCAAAATGTTGAATTAAAATTTTTTAAATTTTATTAATATGGGAGATTTCCATGAAGGTCATAATGAGGGGGTATCCAAGTCTTAGAATACAGGATCAAAATTCAAAAATTCATAAAGTTAATGTAAAATTTTGCAAATTTTATTCGAGTCTCAGGATATAAATTTTGCGTGAAATTGAAGATTTTCTATTCAATTTGAAGATTTCCATAGAAATCATAACGAGGGGGGTTTTCATGTCTTATAATACAAACTTAGAGTCAAAATTAAAAAATTAAAAAAATTTAAAAAATTCCAAATTTGAGTCGCTTTTTTCTACCAATTAAATAGAATTTCCAAAATTTAGGTTGCTCTTTTGAATTTTCCAATTTGGACCCCAACCGTTTTGGCCCAGAATGGGAACACAAAGCTTATTTCTGGTTCCGTTCCGGGCTCGGAACGTCTCGGAGCCGGATCTGAACATGTTAAATTGTTGAATTATTCATTTCAGGCTTACGTAAAAACTGCAAGTGTTTAAACCCTTGGATAGAAATAGTTTCGTATTTTTTCAATAATCTCCATCAGTAAACATGTTTAGGACTATTGGGACTTTTTTCAACTTCTCGTCGACACTCATCATTCTTCTAAAAAAGTGTCAGTAGCTGAGATAATATTGGATTCCAGTGTTTATTAATATTTACTCCCGTCTAAATTCAACCAGAGAAAGACGATTTTCAATGTGAGTCTTTGGGTTTCATGAATAAAGCGAAGCATCCACTAAAGTTTCCTGAGGTTTCAGGACTATCGTCTTCCCAGTAGTAAAGTCTATTATAGTCCGGCAGTAGGGCGTCCAATAAACTTGAAGAGGATACGTCAGTTGGCAAACACCTCAGGGTTTATTTGTAAATATCTGGATACGAAATCGAGGTAATGTGTACACTTATTTCTCAGGAGATAAGTTATAGATAATGTTTATTCAGAGAAAATTGTCGTTCGAGGTAAAAATAAAATACATTTATAGGAAAAAAGCAAGATTTTATCGTCTCCTGTATTGAGAAGCATAGGGATTAGGGAAGAAAGTATCTCTAATAAATAACAGCATAAAAGCAATTTTGTAAGAACTTTCTTCACGAAAAGGAAATAATTTTTCAGTTTAGTTTGAAGCTTCCCTGGAGAGATACTTAACGATTTTTAAGAATTTCTATTTAAAAATTTTCAAATTAATTCTTCATTCATTTTCGCTTCTTCATAGTGGAAGCTTTGTAATGGTAACAATTTCGAAAAAGTTCAATTCGTTTCATTAAACATTCCCTGATTAAAAAATCTCCAGTCGGGTAAGAGCACCAGTGGTTGGCAGTAGCACCAGTCGTTGACACTCGCCTCTAATTTGCTTTAAACAATAGGAAAATGCAAATATTTATTATATTTGGCTCGTATGTGAGTAATTTGAACAGGGTACCTTAAAAATTTGCACTTTCCTATTGTTTGAACTTATTCATAAACAAGATAACTTGAAAATGGCTGCAAATAAATTGATGTTTGGAGGACTTATTTTTACCATTAATATCTCAAAACTGACACAAGGATTTCTCAAAATATTCATTACCTTTTTCGAACTCTCTGCTATTACGGCATTTTCCATATGACTAACCCATTTCCAGCCTGTCTATTTATTTCATTTAAATTTTTTTGTTTTATTTCCATCTTAATCAAACCATTGCCTACACAATGTACATAATAGTCATAATTAATATGTCGACTTTAATAATCTATCAATGCCAATATCATACAGAAAATGACATCAATCATAATCCAAGTGAATTCAACTGTCATATTTTATGCTCTCTAAATCTCAGCCAGCGGAACACTGACTTTGACATAAAGTACGATATTGGATTTTCATAAACAAAATTCTGGTCCGTAGATTTGAAAATCTGTAAATTATTTTCATTCATTGAAGACAAGGGATTTTATTTCAATTAAAGTTTGAATTGGCGAGCTTGTATCAATTAAGCAACTAATGAAGCAAACGTATTTATAACAATTCACTGTAAAATTTTAAATATGGTATAGTATTCAATTTTGAAGTTGGATTCTATTATATGTCCCTCTGTGGAGCTGTTATTAATTACATGTGTAAATTAGTCCCTATCTGGATTCCTAATCTAAATAAAACAATTTAGCACCTGGTCCCATACAATTTCACAGTCAAAGGGGCTTATTGGCAGCTTACAAAGCTTATGTTTCACTGGATCAACATTGTTTCTACAGAACTGGCTAATGGCAGCTTTAAATTAAACTTAACAGTGTCAGTTGAATTCAAATTTAATTTGAAATTAAATCAATAAAAGCGAGAGAGATAGAGAACAGATAAAGCACGCTCTTTTTCTGTGTCATCTCTCTCCAATACGAGAAGATTTTCGAGCTAATTTCCAATTTATCCGAATAAGCTTAAAAGGACACTTAAAATTGATACTCAATTCTGCAAACATAGGTGTCATGACATTTTTATTTGGCTTCAGCCGTTCTCTCAAATTAAATGCTCATTTATTACTTTTCATATCCCATAATTTCAACAGCAGACCGAATTCAATATTTAGTTAATTTCAAGGACAAACGGGATTCTACGACGTCATACATTTTCGCATTTTCTATGTATTTTTGTCGCCTTCTTATTTTTAAATTAATGAAGTAGAAGATATCTCACTGAAATTTTGAGAAACGACAAAAAATATATCAGCGCACGCCGGCTTGGCGTATTGAAATTTAATATTCCTAAATAAAATACAATAACATTATAGGTCAATCGATTCGTCTCGACACGATGAATCTTTTTCCTTCTTTTCATCAGCATTGAATTATGATAATTTAAGGGGTTATAAAATAAATTTTGTAAGATTATAAATGATCATAACTTTCTCACTCTTTGAGAAAATTTATTAATACTATAGGTCAATCAATTTGTCTCGAATCAAGGAGTCTTTTCTATTCTTGCATTAACACTGGATTATGTTAATGGAAAAACTTTTACTGTAAAAAACTATTTCTTGAATATTATGAATGACCATAACTACCTTACTCTCCAATAAAATGTATTAATATTATAGCTCAATCGATTCATCTCGAATCAAAGTCTTTCGTCTCAAGCCAAAGAATCTTTTATATTCTTACATCAACTTTGGGTTGTTGTTGTTGTTGTTGTTGTTGTTGTTGTTGTACAGGCGGGCGGGAAGCCCCAATGGAGCTTCTCTGGCGCTCAAGCTATAAAGCCTATTGTGCCACACCCTTAACTATTCTCCGAATAGACCAGCGACCACCGAGTAGTAGTCCCCTCGATATGAAGCTTTTCTCGCAAGGAGATAGATCGCCAACTCTTTTCCGGGACTCTCAAAATCGACTAGTGGCCCCCAAGAATGTTTTCCTCGATATGAAGCCCTTTTTTATCTGGGATGTCACCAGCCTCTCTTGAGAGGACCTTCAGTTTGAGGTGGGTTCCGAACCACCGAAGCCCCGGTAGAAGTACATGGAAAAATTTCCATTGGTACCGGCACAGGGACCGAACCCCAGTCCTCCTGCTCGGAAGCCTAACGCGCTATCGCCTGAGCCACCGGGACTCCTCAACTTTGAGTTATATGGATGAAAAAAGTTTTGCTGTAAAAAAAAAACAAATTTCATGAATTTATCTACAACCTTTAAGCTATCATGTTAACAAAACAGGGCAAAATCCACACACACACATACACACACATCTATACAGGCACACACATACATCTGGTAAATTACTCAGAACATTGTATCAGACATTCATCAACTGAGAAAAATTGAATTAAATCATTTGAAAAATAACTGAAATTGTTACAACCACAAAGCTTCCTCTACGAGGAAGCAAAAAATGACGTAAACATACAAACTGCCAATAAATCAATCGAACTGTCTACTATTACGGAATTTTTCGTAATATTAACCCAATCCTAGCTCATCCAGACCTAGTTTTACGGGAAATTTCTTAATACTAGACAGTGCCTAAATCAATAGGAAGATCCATACGCAAATTTACCTAAACCATATCCACTAACCAAAACATCTACCTGACTCCATAAGTTTCCAGAAACTTTTCGTTTTAGGCATCTATCGCACCACTAGAATGCTTCGTCACACGATTTTTGTCCTCATAAAAAATGTTTCACCAGACATCTTTATCCTGGCATACGTCTTCCTCAATATTATATAAAAAGACGATTAGAACTATTTTCAATTACTTTCTCAATTCTTCACCACTCATTCAACATTTTAACTTTATTTTTCATTTCCATCTTTGACTATATTTTTCATATTTTCATATTTATATAAAAATTTGCGTTCTAATTATTACAACGGAAAAAGGAACATGGAAATGACATTTTTTGAGGAAGAATGAAGAATAAATCAAAATTAACCATAGGAGTTTCAAATATTAATGCCCAATAAATTCCAGAAGCTTGCGAAGTACATTGAAAGAGTACGAACCCTTCGCGAGTGGGGGCGTGAGTTTAGCATAGAAACTATCATGATATTCATCATACATAAACATAGCCTGAAATTATAGTAAACAATCATCAAATTGTTTGAGTCATTAGTTGACTACATATAAAATAAAATAAATTTATACTAATGATTAATTCTAAGTATAATTGCCCTTAGAAATGGAATGAAGACAAATTTAACAACTTTTGAGTTTATACTGTTGAACATTTGAATTTTTCAATCTTTCAAACTTTTATACAAACAGACTTCATAGGTGGTATTTTGAACCATTTCCAAACCTATATCTTTTTTCTTAGAAGATAAAGAATTGGTCCTGAACAGGAATCTAAAAGCAATTTCAAAATCATAAAAATCACGGAGAAGAATTTGTACCTCATTTTAAAAATAGATTGAATTATTTTATTTAATAATAAAACTAATATACAACTCTTAAATTTATTATAATATTCAACAAACAATTGAGATACTTTTTAATTAGTTTCAACTTTTAAGATATCTTTCTCTGTTTGTACTGTCAAGATTGCAGAATCACCATATCTTAGTTTGTGGATTTTTACATATTTATGCATAAGAGTTGAAAATATGTGTTGTCGTGCCACAAAAAAAGAATGCAGTCACATAACAATGAGAAACTGAGTTTGCGGTTATATGAAGGAGTTCCTCTGAAGAAGGTTGACCCTGGAGAAAATAAATTGTATGGCTCATCATGAATAAAATATAATATCGCGCTTGAAATATTATACAGAACTACAAGAGGACTCTCGAGCAGACAGCTAGGTTCCACTCGCTTAGGTTTTATTCCAATTTTTACGAAGGTTCACTTTTTAATATTTCATAAAAGAAACTTTAATATCCTCTCTCGAAATTTGAATCAGTGAAAAGTGGGTCACTGAACCGAATCAGTAGGAATTCTCATTGATCCACAAAGTAATATCACTGATTAAAATAGCTATAAAAATAGGTCAATGAATCCTGAATCAAATGAGTAAGAATTTGCACTGATTCACAAAGTAATCTTACTGATTGAAATAGCTAGAGATGGGTCACTGAATCAAATAAATGAGAATTTTCACTAATTTACAACGTAATCTTAATAATTTGAAGGACCGCACACCAAAAATACAGAAAATAGCTTTTAGTCAAAATGTCTAATTATAAATTCTTTTTTATAAATTCGAACCTGCAGGTCAATAATTAAAAAAAAAAAATACAGAAGAATGGCTAGTTTTCACTTAAGTAATTGCCAAACTTCAAGTTTGTACGTGTATTTTAATCGAGAAATTCGTCTATTATTAAAAACTGATCCTCCTCAAAAACCTTTCGTTGAATTTGGCTAAATGCTGCATCTTGTGCAGATCAGACAAAATAAAACAAAAGTTTTTTACACATGAACTTAAAAGATTTACGATTTTGTGTATAGAGGATGTTTGGGTAGCAGTAGAGCTAGGCGAATACGACTGCACTTTTACCGACTGAGCAAGGTTAGAATCCAATCTAAGCTACCGACATGAAATAATTACCCTCGGTCGGTAATGCAGGTTTTCCTGCAGCTTCCTACCTTGACCAGCAGGGTAAGAGTCTGCCTAACAGGCAAGAAATGTGGGAGTTTACCTGTTTCCCCAAGTGGGGTTCCCCTGTTTCTGCTAGTGTTGCGAATATACCTTATGAACAAGAAGGTTCGAATCCGAACTGAGTTACCGACAAAAGATACTTACCCTTGGTTGGTAATGCAGATTCCCTACCAAGACCGGCATGGTCAGAGTCTACCTTATCAAAAGAAAATGTGAGGGGTTTCCCTGTTTTCACAAATGAGGTTCTCCATGTTTCTACAAGTGTCGCGCACCTACATTGTGAACAAAAAGATGAGGGTTCTCCCCGTATGTGCTACTGTGGTTCCCCCTGTTCCAACAAGTTCCGCGCTAAGATTCCCACAGTCGGCTGTGGTAAGTGGGTATCTGCGGATATACGGCGTGCTGACGCGGTCCTTGCCAGGTCGGTATTACCTCTCATCGTTTTCATTCAGTAACAGTCGGTAATACTGGGTGTGGTGCCACATCGAGGGAAACCCCCTATTATAATATTGCGCATGCGCCGATTGGGAATTTCTGCCTATAAAAAGGGGCATCTGCAGAGTGATTTTCTCGTTCAGCGGCCAGAAGTCTTGGTTGAAGGTAGTAGACCTGCAGTATTCTAAAATGTCTGGAAAGCGTGAGACATGTGATGGGCAACAAGAAAGGCCAGCCAAGCAGAGAAGGAATACATCCTTCCCCGATGAATATGAGGTACTGATCATTACTTTTAAAGAAGCATCAGCCATAATCTCAGGATTAGCAGACGGTGACTACAAAATTAAATACATTCACTGCTGGGTAAGACAATGCACTGCCAATATTGTAACGTTGCGATTATGAGGTAGATGTAGTTATGAATTATCCATGCAAAGCTAACTATCAGTTTGAATAAATTTAGTAATTATAGATTTAACTAGTGGGTGCCACGTGGAGAAAGAATAAGATTTCATTTAAAATATACTAACATTTATTCGATAAAAGACCTATTCTATGCTATTTTACAGAAATATACCCTAACATCTGCTCTGAACTTATTTTCTAATTTTAGGATATATTGAGATATCGTTTTTATTTCATAGAACACACCTTCTTATTCAACATAATTTTACATTCTTATACGAAGTTTGAGAGCTCTAGCTCCTCTTATTATAATCCATTAAACAAGTGGAAAATTCTTTTTTTGATTTTTTAAATAAATTTTTTTCTTATATGACTATTCGGTTGCAGTAATTCTCTTATTTAACTACACCGTAGTATAATTATATATCCTTCTTATTGACACATCTATAATATTTTTCGATATTTAAAAATTGAATTATAATGTCCTAATTGATTAACACTAGGTTAATTGGTCGATGCCTTTTATTCATTTGTATACTCCAAATATTCGTCGCTATTCATGATTGGACTATAAAATCCAAATTTGTTATAAAATTTGTAAAATTAAACAATTGGGTTCATGTAATATTTTGATTTGCACGCTTTAACATGAGCAGAAATTTAAACTCGTTTATTAAAATCTAATTCGCTTCAAATCGTCGAACTGTGTCAATGCCCTATTTTCCTCTGCTAACTTTGACCTTTTGGCTTAAAATATTAGATTTCAACTGCAGGCTGTGGCCTTCATTTCATTTATATTTGAATACCCAAAAAGGCGTTAGCAGAGCAAAGACGTTCCTATAATTCTCGGTTTATAACCTATGCAGTAGCACCTGTGGGTAAATCCTATTAAAATCAATCTCTATTTACACTAAATATAATGCCAATATAATTATGGCTCTATGGCTTAATTATCTCAATAATAATAATCCTTTTATAAATTTATGGTATGACTCTGAGCAGGTAGGCGACGCTTGTCGCGTAGACACTTTGAAAATTCACAACGAAAATGGGACCTGAGTCGAGGCGCTCTCGTACTGCAGGTGCATTCAAACCTCTCTTCAGGAGAAACAAGGATAGAAGAAGAAGCCTATAAGAAGCTAAGCTCGATCGGCAGGCTGTAATATTGTCAAAGTCCAGTTTCGTGAACCAGCATACAAGGTAGACCTTGCTCTGCTCTTCCACTTGACTGGGGCAATTCAGGTAAGTAAATATCTCTCTTCAAAATAGGAAATCGCCACAAATCAAAAAATGCGCAATATTAAGTGACCGTTCTAGGTCTCGGAAAGAATTTCAAGGAAAGTTAAAATCTCAAAAAGTATCAGCTCAAGGTCTCTAAGAAAGATTTGCCTTTTATAAACCGGGTTTGGAAGTAGACTCCCGCCCGCCCTTAAAGGTTCTTTTATTTTCGGAGACGTATTAGTGAATCGGGGTTTTTAAGCCTGAAGCCTAATAAGTCCTACCCTTGGAGAGAGGTAAAAGACAAGAGAGGAGGATAGATACTCCGTCTTCTCTCTAGGTACTCTCCAATAAACCCTGACGTTTACTCCGCAAGCTCCAACTGGACGTTTTCGACTCGTGCAAGCAGTTTTATGGAGCGCGTTACACTTCAGACTCCCACTATTCGCGAGTTCGTTATAGTGGGAGGCTGTGGAGTCTGCGCCTCTGTGTCTGCTGCTAACGCACGCAACACTTTGGATATGTTTTCTCGGAGGCTTGTTGTTTTGCTTACTTGTAGACTCTTTTGCTGTAACCTGCTGGTTACAGCAGCCCCTCTTTAAAATTCTGGCCAAGGATAAAAATAATAAAAGAAAGATCATTTTTATATAAACTTATTCCCTTATTCCCTTAATTTCCCCATCCTCAGTGCAAATTTCAAACCCTTGTTGTGATACCTATTCTTTCTGTTCGTGTTACTCAAAGGGTCTTCGTACTTTCTCGTCCAGGTCGCCGTGAGTGGCCAGGCTTGTGACGGTGTCCACTCACGGTATTGCGTCCAGTTGTCTCGTGATTCCGCTAAATGCGGCCTCCAGTGGATGTCTTGTGTTTTTGTGTCGGCTGTCCTCCTTCTTTCCTCCTTCCACGCTTCAGCTGGTGTCGAGCGTTTCGTATTGGGTGTAAGCGTCCGTCATGGTGCGTGCCCAAACGGTCACTGACCTGCGCTTCATTTTTCTCACTTTTCTATGGCTCTTCGAGTTTCTCATACAGTGAGAGAAATTTCGCCATTTCGCCTGTTACGGCATTTGAAACATTGCAGGCTTTGGCTTATACTTTTTCTCCCACCAAATAATTGACGTTTTTTGTTTTTGTTGAGTCTTGCACGTCTTTAAAAAGTTTAGAGTGCGGTGATCGGTCCAGTTTACTATCTCTGCACCATGCAAATAGGCACAAAATTTTCGCAGGGCCCATACTATAGCCAGAAGTTTCTTCTCCGTTGTGAAGTACGTCAGTTTAGGAACCTTCAGCGTTCTACTGGCCAATGTGATGATTTCTTTTTCGGAATTATCATTTAATTGATAAATTACCGCACCCAGTGCATAGTTGATGGCGTCGGTTTCAAGATAGTATTTCTTTTTGGGATCTGGAAAGTAGAGCATAACGGAAGTCCCAAACAAACTTTTTACTCGTTCGAAACTTCTCTGCGCCCCGTGATCCCATTTCCATGGTACCCCTTTTCGTATCAATTTTAAAAGAGGTACTATTTATGTTGCATGTCTGTCCGTGAATTTTGAGTAAAAATTAATCAGACCCATAAATCCTCTCAATCTTTTTAGAATTTCATCCAGGTGGTCCAAATGTTGTGGATGATTTTCCGAGATGATGAGTGTGTCGTCCACGAAGGTGATTATGTGCTCCCCCATGCCCAGGAGCGCGTAATCCAATCCTCTCACAAGTGCGGCTGTACTCGTTTTCAGTCTAAAAAGTACGACTTTGAACTCGTAGCTTCGTCCTCGATACTGGAATGCGGTGTACTGGCGTAAGTTCGGGTGTAATGGCACTTGCCAAAAGCTGCTTGTCATGTTCAAATTGAACATACACTGAAAGTCCCTATTAAGTCACACTTTGGTTCTTGCCTAAATTGGTCTCGGGCATATAGCGGATCGACTGAAATGTCAACAATCAGGGCCGTATGAAACATTTCCATGTGATTTTCGTTCGCAGTAAAAAAAAATTAATGAATTCTTTGAATGTTTGCTTGTTTTGAAGCCTTTTGTTTTCCTGCGATACTTTTGTAACACGTAACCTAAACACTGAAAGCGAATGAAGCGAAGTGCAGACCGTGCGAACTGACGAAAGTATGCGCTTGTGATTCTGCCCGCTTTGTTAGTAAGGTACTGGACGAGTTTGCTGGCTTTAGAGTGCCGCTCTCTGTACGCTTTCGACCCCTGATCCTCGAACGAAATTCTCGGAATGACATATTGCAGACTAACTTATAGAGACTTTCAGTGTAATATTCATGCCTTTACACTTTTTAAAAAGCACCTCCGCTGGGTCTGGACATTCCCAATCCTCAATGAGAATCTCATTGAGTTTCCGAGAGTCTAAGTATAATCGAATTGTGTTATCTTTCTCAATTACTGGTACAACAGGATTTATATAGGGGTTGGTCGATCTTTAAAGTATTACCATGTTCGGCATACGCTGTATTTTTTCGTAAACCTTTTCACGGTGGGCCATGAGAATCGGGTAGCTTCTTTCCACGAACGACTGCCCCTCTCGTACTTTCAGCTCGTGCTGGTAGTTGGTTAATAGGCCGGGCTCTCGACGAAATCCCTGGCGGCGTTTCCACAGGATATTTCTGATTGCTCCTTTTTCCCGCTCCTTCAAATCGGGATTTTCGCCGACCGCTTTTCTTGTATCTCCAACCACTCAACGTGCAAGGGAAGTTCTTGTTTATCCTCGGTTTCTTGGTGTTAGTCTTTGATTTCAGCTGGCTCCTTAGTCAATAGTTCGACATGAATTTAATCATAATGCCCAACTAAACTTTCACGACCCTTGTCCTGCATGATACACAGTGCCAGTTGTCCATTCAAATATGGAAATTGTGAGGGTCTTTCTATCCAAGTCGATTTTTGTTTTATACTCGTCCAGTACATCGATCCCCATGATGCATGTTCGCGACAATCGGGACACGACTATAAATGCCAGTTGTATTAGTAAATTGTGTAGCTGTACATCAGCATAAATTTGAGGACTCAGCCGCATCGCCTTGCCGCCTATGGGCCCAGTTACCGCCACTTCTGTCAACAGTGGGCTGGGGTAACGTTGAAATCATTCTTGGTTGGCCTTTAGAAACTCCTTAGAAATGCATGTTATTTCGGCACCCGTGTCCATAAGTGCCTAAGTAACGATTCCTGCTACTTGGATGCTGGCCGTGTAGCATTTCTATTTTTTTTAGTAGATATTTCTTTTTTTTCTTCTGTAAGTTCCTCTCGGGTATTTGTCAACAAGTGGGCCGTATATATATATAATGGGAGTGGCCACGTCGATATCAGCCATCTCTTTTACTGGCGTGGCTCTAGCTCGTTTCCTCCTGTTGTTGTTCCTCTGATGGGTATTCTGTATGGTCCGATTCTTGATTAGAATCTCCTTCCAGATTTTGTACCCTGTGAGGAGACAAGTTTTGTTGCTGTTGCCTCCACAAATTATTTTCCCATGGGGCGCGGTGCCTCCTGGGTTCGTGGCTTGTTTCGGCCCTGTGAGTTCATTCGTACGCTGCGTGTTTCCCGTCGAGTGCTGTGACGTCCAGTTGCCATTTTTACCTTGGCTGCTAGTACCTGCTCTGGAATAGCTTCCTCTCGGATTTTGTGATCGCCATGTGCTCGGTTGTCCATTCGGGTTCTCTCTAAATGCTGGCGTTTTGTTTCTTCACTCTGTTCCTTCTTAAGAGCTTCGGTTTGTACCCCCGATTTAATCGAAGCCCTCTAATAATTCAATGAGTTGTTCGCATGTATTTATACCCCTACCGACGATAGCATATTTCAGCTCGTCACTATAATGTCTAGCCAGCTTCCTATTTACCTCTCCTTGTTCTCTGTTGGAATTTCCTGAGGTATGTTTCGCGGTCTCTGACGTCATTTTTTATTACTAGCCACCAATCACTGGGTGGACCGGAGAGGGATTCTCCTATTAGGTATTCGGCGTCACATGCACGGAGGCGTACTACCTTCCAGTAATGCCTTCATTGCCTTACGTACTTCATGGGACTTTCCTCTTCGTTATACTCGGGAAGTACGAATTCAATGTGGGGTTTCATTATAGGTGGCATGCTGTCCGCCTTCCTGTTGAAATCGTCAGTGACTCGTTCTGTTATTCGTGCCTGGGTCGTTTCCAGTCTATTGATTTGGTCCTGCCTCCTATTTTCCCTTTCTTCGAGACATTGAGTGTCATTCGTAGTCACTTCGAGTGATGCTTTCCAATGCATCTTATTTGGTTTGCAGTATTTGCTCCTTCTCGGCCATCAATTGATTCCTGTACCTAATTTCATCTACAAGGATCCTTTGGGTTCTTCGTTCTAGCTCCTCCAGTCGCCGGTTGACTATCATCCACATAGATTTGGAATTGGCTTTTGGTATAATTTGCGGCATCATTAAAGTGTCCCTTAAATTATCAAGAGTTATATTTCGTACTGTCGCATTCAAATCTTCTTGGCTATTCTCCTCCTCTGTGGTTCCTCGTCTCCCTGCTTTCGAGAACCTCAGATTCGTTTTCACCATCGTACAAGTAATTAGTGTTTTCCTTTTCGAATTTATTTTTACTGACGACTTTCACTACTTTTTGTTTTTCTTATAGTTTGTTTATTGTTTTTATTTTTCACTGTAAATGTTTTGCACTACACTCACTTGTACGCTCAGCCTTAATTGCAACTATTTTTATTGTATGATTTTCTCCTTCTTTTAACCATTCGTCCACTTTCATCATTCCTTGGGATGGATTTTTTTGGCTAGTGGGGGTTGGTAAATACCATATACTCTTCTTAAATCTTTGCTACCCTTAAAAATCGCTTCTCTCGCTCTATTTCTTTCCATTATCTTCCATACTTTTAACTCGTAAAATCGTAGAACCTTACTCTTTTTTCGAACTCGCACGCCCCACGTTGCGGCGCCAATTGTAACGTTGCGATTAGGGGGTTAATGTATTTATGAATTACCCATGCAAATTGCACTGGCAATTTGATCAAATTTAGTAATTATATATTTAACTAGTGGGTGCTACGTGGAGAAAGAATAAGATTCCATTCAAAATATACTAACATTTATTCAATGAAAGCCCTATTCAATGCTATTTTACAGAAATAAATGCCCTAATATCTGCTCTTAACTTATTTTCTACTTTTAGTATATTTTGAGATTTCGTTTTTATTTCATAGAACACTCCTTTTCATTTAACCTAATTTTACATTCTTATACGAAGCTTGAGAGCTGTAGCTTCTCTCATTATAATCTATTAAACAAGTGGAAAAATTCTCATTTTTTGATACTTTTTATAAATTTTTCTCTTATATGACCCTTCGGCTACAGTGATTCTCTTATTTAACTACACCGTAGTATAATTTTATATCCTTCTTATTGAAACATCTATAATATTCTTCGATATTTGAAAATTGAATTATAAAATTTTAATTGATCAACACTAGGTTAGTGGGTCGATGCCCTTCTTTTATTTGTATACTCTGAATATTCGCCACAATTCACGATTAGATTATAAAATCCAAATTTGTTTTCAATTATAAAATTCAACAATTGGTTTCATACCCCATTTTAATTGCATGCTTTAATATGAGCAGAAATTCAAACTCTATTATTAGAATCTAATTCGCTTCAAATCGTCGAACTGTGTCAATGGGTCAATGCCCTTCTTTGCCTTGCTAAATTTGACCTGCTGGTTTAAAATATTAGATTTCAACTGTAGGCTATGGCTTTCATTTCATTTAATTTTGAACAAAGATAAAATCCTTAAATGCTGAAATTCTTTGGTTTTAGAACGTTGAATTTTTCTCTCTTTCCGAAGGAAGGTTTTGGTAGGGCTGCAAGGTCCCTCTTAAAAGAGAAATATATTTCTCGACCTGCCTCTCAAAGTACCGCTTTCTTAGCCAAATTGGGAAGTAGTCTTCCGTCTGTCTATAAGAAGCTAAGCTGGATCGACAGGCTATAAAATTGTCAAAGTCTAGTTTCGTGGACCAGGGTACAAGGTAGACCTCGCTC
>JAUMHM010000085.1:55078682-55091490 GCA_032362435.1 Melikaiella ostensackeni
CTCTGCTCTTCTACTAGACTGGCAATGGTCACTGTATAGAAATTACTCAACGCCACCTATATCATTGATTACTTTCTCCAAGAATTGATACTTGGATCGTTGCAGAGATTTTTAATGAAGATAAATATTTTCAAACCTGAGGCCATTTGAATGTACTCGTATAATTGAAGAAAGCAGCACATTTGTTTTACCACAATTGAATGGTCCACAAAAAATTGCATGAATGCTTTCTGATAGTAGATTAACATGACGCTTTACCCTCTCCTGTTTAGGCTCAACGAGGGTGTCTATATTCGCGACTGGAAGTTTGATAGGTTGTGTCTTGAATTTCATGTTGACCTTGACTGTTGCGAAAGTTATAAATACAGTGCTTATATATAGCTTTTGGATCAGTTGAAAGATAACCTTCATACAGTCAACAATAGTTTTACCGCTTCCACAACCTGTTCAGTCCAAGTCGCCTCAGAACAAAGTAGGTCCACCACCAATACCTCCTCCAGTAAGCTAGGGCTGCTTCATTGGGATGCAAGTCCACAAAATTCAAAATTGTAGATTTGTAAGAAATGGGATCCTGCATTTTGTGCTGAGTTAGCGGAGCACTTTGTGCGTCGGGTTTCGAACCACAACTCGAGACTGACTGCCGAGAAACTATAAATACAGCGCTTATATAGGCTTCTAGTCAGTCGCAAACTAACCTTCATAGAGTGAGGAGTGCTTGTACACAATAGAAAACGTCGAGGTCGAGGTTTGGTTAATACTATTTTTAACAAGTTACCTTTCAAATTACATTTACAAGGATACCAGTATTGCGGATCTGGTACCAAGTTAGCTAAGCGATTGACACGAGGTGATCCAGGTATAAATCCACTGAACACTGCGTGTAAGGAACAAGATATTGCCTATTCGAAAAATCGTGAGAATATTGAAGCGAGAAACGTTGCAGATAGGGTACAAGCTGACTAGGCTTAGCAACGTGTTTTTTTCCCAAAGACTCTGATATTGGTGGAAAAGCAGTTGCACTTGCTATAACTAACTTCATGAAAGCTAAATCAAAACTTGGTATGGTTTTTAAGGAGAAGAAAAATAAAAGGGTTCCTAAGGAGCGGGTAGCGTAGAGAAAGATTGTGGATGCTGCTAAAAAATCCATGTCTTTTGGTAATGATGCACAAGTTGTCATCAAGGCTGCTATGGAGGGTGCTAGAAAAGCTGTTAAAAAGGCTGGAGGTAGAAGTCACGTGAGACCACCTCGTGTTCCACCTATACCCTCAAAAGTTAGTGGTATTTTACCACTGATTCCAATATTCGCTGGACGATTGAAATTTATCTTGATGATTCACGATTGGTCAAATGAAGAAATGTTTAACGGCAATTTTATTTGACTTTTCAAAAGCGCGAATTATACTCTCTTGACTTTTTTTCTTACCTCGCGTCGTTTGGCTCAAAAATTACAATTAAAATATTCCAATATCATTTTTCATACTTAAAAAGAAACTATGTCTCCTACCCAAAAGTTTTCGGAAGAAAGCTTGTAGGTCTTCGTAAAAGCAACAATTTTGATATCTTATCTTTTTTCGTATCTCGCGTTATTTGGGTCCAAATTCGAATTTTCGATTTTTCTTCTTAGGCTTTTTTCATATCGTGCATTGTTTGGCTTAAAATTATCATCTTTGTTTCTTTCTTTGAATTTTGTAAATGCTATAACTCATAATTTTCTTTTCATCGGAAAAAGTCATGGAGATAAATTGTTCGAATTCTTGAGTACTACAAATAGCCGTACATATTATTTTTAAATCTTGAAAAAAATGCTCTCAAAAATTTTGAAAATGCTCTAACTTTTTGAATTTTTATTCAAATTGGCTGGTTCACGAACTCGTTTCTTCTTTTTAGGCCCTTAAACAGTGTACCAAAGGGCAATCCAATCGGACAAATCATTCGAAAGTTATCGTGTTCACAGACGACGACAACGACAGACAGACACCGAAGTAAAATCCATTTTTTCTCAATCAGTGAGTCCGAAAACGTCAAGATTTGATGAAATCCGTAAAAGTCAATTTTCACATAAAACCAATACCTTCTCATTGAGATGAGAATGTAAAAACGTATATCCAAAACATGAAACTTGCATTAAAGCTACTGAACCATGCATTAACTGATTTTAATCTACTCAATTATGACAAGGCGAGGAGTCTTCATGTGAAAAGAATTACCTGCTAGAGGGCCTCGTCGAAAGGAGTCAGCCATTGTTGACCTTGATGAGAGAGATTGTCCTGGCACACATTGGGTAGCATTCAAAAGGAATAGTTATGAAACATTGTACTTTGACAGTTTTGGTAACCTTCAGCCACCCTCTGAACTTGTCAAGTACCTAGGTGTTGATAGCTTTATACAATTTAATTCTGATAGATATCAAGACATCATCAAGTCATCATCATATCAAGATATCATTTAAGTGTAGTCATTAGTGTCTTAAATTCCTATGTAGACAGCTCAAAGTAAATAGTAAATATAGTCTATATAAGTGCAAGTAATTGCTTGCCGGGAATCAGTATGAAGAAAGACATCATCATGGATGAATCGTTCACTCTGACTATTTTAGGCAACTCATCCGTGTTTAAGGTAAAATACTTTCCGCCAATAGAACTCTTGCCAAATAAAAATTATGCTCTTGGCCTAGTTGAGCTACTCGCGTTTAATTTAATACCTAACATTAATGTCGGAAAGAATCAATTTTATGAGTGTATTGATGATCAGGTGGTGACCATACCCCCTGGTAGCAACTGAGAACGAGATTGAAAAATATGTGCAAAAGAATTTTGAAAATAATGATAATATAGTAAATATTAGACCAAAGAACAATACGTTGCATAGTGAAATCAAAAGCAATTGTGAAGTTAATTTTAAACCAAAAGATTTTATTGGTCAGCTGTTGGGATTCACATCACGTGTTTACGAAGCTAAAAATATTCACATATCAGATTTACCAGTAGCTATTCTTAATTTGAATGCTCGCAGAGTTGACTGTAACATTACAACTGGAGCATATATCAATGATCACAAAGTTCACACGATTCATGAATTCTTCCTGAGCGTTCCACCGGGATATAAGATTATCGAAGTACCGTCAGACGTCATTTACCATTTGATCGTCGTGAAGACAATACATCACATTCAGCTCCGCATAGTCGATCCAGACGGAGAATTGGTGAATTTTTGAGAAAAGACTATAACTGCCCGATGACACCTAAAGTCAATGTGATAGGTATCGTTAATAATCGTAAAATGGACTCAAGTTATATAAGCAATCCACCACGCAAGAAAGCGGTCAGTCTTCAATCAGTTCTCAAGAGGTTAACATCTCAGAACGTGCTCTTCTTGGAACAGCTAGATCTCAGCCTTATTCAAGACAGAAGGAGAAGAAGAAAAAAACGACCACTAATTTATTATATTTTTTATTTGTCGTTGTGACTAAGATGGAAGAAATACTAAATGTTCGAGATCCAGTGAGCTATGATGAATCTATATCACACTATGAGGTTCATGCTCATCAACCTTATGCTTTATCATTATATAACAACAGTGATGAGATACGAATTGCAGTGCAGCATCAAGATTTATGCTTTTCTTCAAACAAAACTTCATTGCACATATATAGAAGACTGGTTCAAGCTGATGAAATTACAGCTGTGACAGTTACAAATCTGATTGGTAATGCCATCTGCTTTTTGTTTAATGACATTCGCCATGAACTGTATGTTATTAATATTGACCGATGTAAAAATATTGGACCTACCAGTACCAGAATTCTAATCAGCCTAATTCTGCTGAGAAAACAGGTTGGCTTGATAGAGGTCTGAATGGCAGAATGACAAATGAAGATGGATACATTGATGTAAGTATCCCACTTGGCATGATCCTTGGATCTGCTGAAGATTATCGAAAGATTATTGTGAATGATAAACATGAATAGATCTTAACAAGATCACGCACGGTCACCAATGCTATTATTCAACCAAGGCACAAGGAGAACCTGAAGATTTCAAAATTCTACTTCATCAAGTTGAGTGAATGGTTCCCTATGTTCTACCTGCAGATCGACAGAAGATGCAATTGCTAAAGTGCACTGAAAAGGATCCACTTATGTAAATGAGTTTTCGAACCTGTGAAATGTTTAAGTATTCTCTTATTCCTGCTCTCAGGAGCATGTGGGACAGGTAAAGACTTCCACGCAAACAGAGAAAGCACGATATATCATACTAGGATTTCAAACAGGTTTTCGACCACTGTAAATATTACAAATGTAAAAATTTTCTTATATTCTCAATATTACCCATACGGTAATTTAAATTAAAACTTCGATCAAAATCAGTTTGCATTATTATATGAGATGTATGCAAATTTTCAATCTTCATGTCACGGAAAAGAGCATAAACCTTTGCTAGAGAAGAGTGTCTTTCAGCAATATGCTTGACTTATTATAATTGATTACTCAAAATTAAATGAATTTTTGAAACACAGTTCATTGAATGTACGGCTGGAATTTGGATCGAGTAATAATTTTTCCGCTAGTACAGCAGCGTATTGTCTAATTATATGTGACAGAATATTTCAATATAAACCCATTAGTGGCACTGTCAAGAAACTGATTTGAGGTTGTGGGGGTAATACTGAGTTGTGGGTGAGGGTCAGAACAGGGTATAAAAGAGCTGTATTTGGCTAAAAAATCAATCCAAGTCAATATGAACTTCATCGTCGTCGTTCAGGGCTTTGAAGGGCCTCACAACGACTTCGTCTTCAAGGAGCTGGCCATCCTCCCTCTCCATTAAGATGATGTACCCCTAGTGTTCCTCTTCGAACCACTCTGCAGCTAGAGTTCACTACCTAGAAGGAATTAAATCAGTAATCTATGGTTACCACGTAATTTTCATGGAATCAACTGGACTGGTAGTGACGTACCCTGCAAAAAAGTCAGGCCTATACTTCAAGAAACATTGATGACTGCACGCACAATCTTCGTCTAAGGTCTCGAGAAAAAAAGGTGGTTGGAAAAATAGGTAAACAGTGTTCAAAATCTGGAACACTCAAATTGTCCTTCGTTGAAAAAAAATTACATGTGAATCATCACTGGCTAAATGCACACGGGCAATGATTTGCTAGATGAAGTAGATATTAATTGTACAGCAAAAGATTTTTCTAATAATTTGGAAAACTTCATATAAAAAACTGGGTCAAGATTTTTTGGTTAAATAAATATTATTAAATAGATTATTCAATGTCTATTCACTCATTCACATAATTTCCCTCTCATCTTTGTTTTAAGCTAGATTTTTTAAGTGGACGTTAGCTTATAATTTATATAGTTATTTTGCAGTTGCCTGCAAAGAGACGCAACATCTCTGTGATGAAATGGACTTCCAGAAGATCAACACCATTGGCCACATGGAAGACTATCTACCAACGAAACCGCTGTCCGACTTGATCCTAAAGAAAAGTATACAGTGATGAGGATCCAGAAGGCTCAAACAAGATTAGGAAAAAAAATTGTTGTCGAACTGGAAGGTTCTTTCAATACTCTTCTACCTGCGAGACTTGTGAAGGTTCTAGAGTATCCTAATTCTGGAAACAATGCAAGAAGCTGCTGCTGCTAAGAAGCTACAACTGAAATATTTGGGCGGACCATACAATAGTGTAGAATTAAAAAATGTTAAATAAAAATGCAATTTTCTTTAAATAAATAAATAACATTTAATAAAAACCCATTGTTCTTTTTTTTATTTTTTAATTAGTTTATGTGACTGTATAAGATTTTTCTTTTTTTATTTACTTAATTAAAGCTTTAAACTCTAAACATATCTGTCTGCGCGTGCGCAGAGTGAAATTTTTCTGGCATGATCATAAATTAACTTGAAACTAGGCTAACCATAAAATACATTATAATGGCTAAGATGCACGGGGCAACCTCACCTTAAATTTTAACTATCATATTGTTCGCTGGATCACAAAACGATATTTCTCTGTTAGGAATTGATTTTAGACTGATTATTAATTTACGGCAGAAGTATCTGTATTACCGACTACTGCTAAATGGAAAAGATGAAAAGTAATACCGACCTGGCAAAGATATCGATTCATCTTACAGTAGCGCCATCTGTTAATACCATTGGATGCGGATGCGCAGAGTTTCAAATAGCGATCGGTAAGTTCAATGTCTTGTTCATCTGCTTGAAGAACTGCAACCTGAAACAAAATATGGCAGTCGGCTGCGCCATCAGGTCTTATAGCCACAGATAGGGCCGGCAGAAGCTTATGGTAGTATAGGTAGTACTACCCACTCTAAAAATTCTCGAGTAGTAGTAGAGGGTGGGAGAGGGAGGCTTTTCTATCTCACTACCCACTCGGACTTAGCGTGTTCTACCGACCCTGTCCACAGATCCCCACTCACCACAAGCTGACTGCGGAAATCCCAGCGCAGGACTTGTTGAGAAAGAGGGGAACCCCACTTGCATATACAGGGGAATCTCACATCTGTTTGTTCATGAGGTAGACGCACGACACTTATAGAAACATGGGGAACCCCATTTATGGACACAGGGGAAATCCCCACATTTTCTTTTGGTAAGATAGACTCTTGTCATGCCGACTGAGGCAGGAAAATCTGCATTACCGACCAAGGGTGAGTATCTCATGTCGGTTGTTTCAACATCCCCTAAAAATCAAGCAAGTAAATAGACATTTCCTCACAATCAAAATGCCGAGAGATTTTTTGATTCAACTATTAGGGTCGAAAATCAATTTACAATAAAGGTGGAAAATATGTCCTAACAGAAAAGGTTCTTAAATTTATTTGAGGGGTTACCTGAACATCTCTTGTAGATTCAAGGAAGCAAAATCAAAATTTCCTCACAACCAAAATCACGGAAGATTATACTGTTGGGGTTGAAAATCAATTCACAATTTATGTGAAAAACATATAGTAGCAGGAAAAATGTTCACATTAGTTTCAAGGGTTGTTTCAACGCCCCTTAAAATAAATGCAACGATTTTTTTGGCTAGGATATCTTTCGCACGTTTATTGTGAATTAATTTCCGACCCAAATTGTTTAATCAAAAGATTTCCCGTGTTCTTTGTTTTGTAGAAATGTTTATTTCTTTGCTTGAACATTCAAGGGATGTTAAAATAACCCTCAAAAACAATTAAACACTTCAAATGAATTTAATGAATTCCTGCTAGGGGATGTTTTCCACATTCATTTGAAAGCGATTTCCGACTCTACTAGTTTAATCTAAAAATCTCTAGTGGGGTTCCTTCTTAGGAAATGTAGATTTCCTCACCTTAATACCTAAGGAATGTTAAAACGACCCAAAAAAATGTAACTACTTCCTCTGCTATGATATGTTTCTTACGTTTATTATGAATTGATTCATGAACCCACTCGTTCAATCGAAAAATCTCCCATGATTTCGTTTAATAGGAAATGTCGATTTCTTTGCTGCAATCTTTTAGCGATGTTAAAATAACCCTGAAAATAAATTCAACGACTTTTTTGCTGAGGTATGTTTCCTGTGTTGATTGTGAATATATTCACGACCCCGATAGTTTATTCAAAAAATCTTCCATGATTTTGCTTGTTACGAAATGTCGATTTCCTTGCTTGAACGTTTAGGGGACGTTAAAACAACCCCCAAGCATCCAGTATACACGAAATCGTGAATCTGTTAGGTTAATGGATGCAAAAATTTTGATTCAGTGGGTCTGATCTACAAAATATGAGGCAGTTAGCCAAATCTAACAAAAAGTTTTTGAGAAGGATAACATTTCAATAAGGGACGAATTTTTCTATTAAAATACATGTAATAATTTGAAATTTGGCAATTCTTTGAGTAAGAACCGTCTATTTTTCTGATAATTCTCTTTCAAATTATTGATCTGCAGGTTCGCGATTACAAACAAAAGTTATAACCAGACATTTTGAGAAAAAGCCATTTTCTGTACATTTGGTGCGGGGTTCTTTAGAAAGCTCAGTATAATTTAAGACCTCCACAATTTTCCACTACTGCAAATATCAGCCTTTTGTCAAAATACAAAAATTAGGTACGCGAAGCAAAAAATAATAAATGTTTATAAGTCTTCTTTCGTCAATATTCCAATAAAATTCTCATCGCTTACAGTAAATTTTTCAGTTTTCCAATTAAAGTATTCAGACCTCATTTATTTGCTTTGGTGTCTTCACCCCGCCTTTCTAAATTCAAATACAATATATATTTGCTATGTGAAAATCTCAGCTTCTGTAATATTTATGTAAGTTACTAATTACTTTCAGCCATAATTATAAGCCTACAATAAAATTCATCTCATATTTAAATTTCCTCAGAGATTTCTCGTAAACCAAACAGAAGCTCATCGGATCCAGATTAATCTCTGTTCAAACTTGGAAAGTCGCACTAAGTCATCAGTTTGTCGAGTCAAAAGATCGAGGTGAAGTGTTTCAGTTAGAAAGTGTATAGCAGATTGAAAGTCTTACAAATCGGCTGGTAATGCGTCTTTGAGAGTCTCTTCCCTATATGAAAATAAGTCTTAAGTTCGAAACTTCGCCACAAGAGAGGTAGTCGGATGTTATCTCGCCCTCGAGAGACTTTTGTAATCTTTTCATCTCACTCTTATACCTAACTTCCACTCTGTCTTCTTTAATTACGAACTCTACAAGAAGCAATACAGGACATAGCTGATTGCTGATCAAAGTGAACCTTCTTGGTAACTTAGATTTCTTTGTTACCACTATCGCTGCAGGGCGAGTTAATTGAATATCAGTTGAGGCTGCAGTGAGTTTATGATAATAATACAGCTGCGAAGCGAGAAGTAAGAACATGCATTCACATTTACGGTTTGTGGGCAACGTTTAATTCATGAAATTTGCAAAATGAGACTTCTTTCCTCTCTGAAATGAAAGGAATTTTTTCACTCTAGACGGCAAGTGTTGGTCTTTGAATGAGAGCTAAGCTTTGATAAGAATGTAGACAACTCAGCACTCAACGAAGTGAAGTTAGCAACGTCAAGCCTGATTGGTTTGCCGTCACGAGTAAGAATGTCTAATAGTACAGAATACTAACAAGAAATTCGAAAACAAATTTTTCAAATATAAATTTCTCGAAAACGGTTATGCATCTGATAATATCCCTTTGCACAATTCTGCCGACCTGATGAAGAAGCATGACATCTACAGTTTAAAGTTTAAAGTTCGCTTTGCGGCATAGAGATAAAAAAGGCCTTACGACAAAATGTACATTTCATGTTTCTTCATCAGCACGAAAGAATTATTATACACTAGGGGGCTGCGTCCCCTGCGCGCGCGTTAGCCCAAGTTTCAGGTAAATAAACATAGGTTTACAAAAACTTGACTCTATGTTTTTGGTTAGGTTAGTAAGTAAGTACAATATAAAAAATATATTTATATCTATTTTTTTGGCACAATATTGTACTCTCTTTTCAAGAAACATAAGGAGGGTCACAAATTTGGGTGTTTGTTCTTAGTTATTTTTCCAGTTAGGTCAGTATATTTAGTACAGTGTCGGGTAACACAGCATATGGGGCAGTATGGCACATAAAGAAATGTGTCGCATGAGGTAATATGGTTCTTGGAGTAACGTAGCACATGAGATAATGTGGCACATCGGGTCTATGTTTTTGGGTAGGGTTTTTTATTTGGGGTAATATGGGACAACAAAAAATGCGGTAATATGTCATGAGGTAATATGGAATATGGGACAAAATGGTACATAGGGCAGTAATATGACACTTGAAGTAATGTGGCACATCGGGTCGGTTTGGGTAGTATATTTGGAGTAATATGGAACATAGAACAATATAGTACACAGGGTAACATGGAACACGGAGTAATGTAGCATACGTGGTAATGGAGGACATAGGGTGATGTGGCACATAGGGTCGATTTTTTTGGTTGGGGTAGCCTATATTGTACAATATTGTACTACCTTTCCCCAGAACATATACAAAATTGGTTCTACGTTTTTGGCTAGGTCTGTATATTTAGTATAATACATCTTCTCTAAAAACATTGTCGATTCCTGAAATAACAGTGGCAGCGGCGATATCTTTTTCATAACTTGGGGGCTGGGCCCCCAGTGCGTGTCTCTCGTGCACCAACACCCGTTTTAGGTATATAAACATAGGTTATATAGAAAAGGATATGGATAAGATAAGATATAATAAGAATAGAATGAAAATTTCTAACACTCCCCAAAGTATAGTAAATTCATATCGGTGTTACTGCGAGGGTTGTTTCCTTACCTTTTGTTACCCTTTAAACCAAATTTAGATCAAGTTTACTGCAAAGATAGTTTTCTGGTGATGTTCAAACATTATCCCCTGGTTTACTGAGGTGATCAGAAAGTCAGTGGGGCCAACAACTTTCATCACCTCAGGAAGGTTTCGATCTTTCTTATTCAGGGATGAGTACAAATTTCTAACACTCCTCAAAGTGAATTCAGATCAGTGTCACTGCGGGAGTTCTTTCCTAAAGATGTTCGAACATCATCTCTTGAATCACTGACTTGATATAAAAATCAGTGAGGCCAACAACTTTTAGTACTTCGGATATTTTACGATCTTTCTTAGTGAGGTATGAACATAGATTCATAACACCCCTCAAATTATATTTAGATCAAGTACACTGCAAGGATAGTTTTCTGGAGACCTCGGTTTATTGAGGCGATCTGAAAATCAGTGGGCCCAACAACTCTCATCACTTTGGATATTTTTCGATCTTTCTTATTTAGAGATGAATGAAATTTTCTATCACTCCTTAAAGTAAATTCAGATCGATGACACTGCAAGGGTTGTTTCCTGGGGATGCTAGGACATCATGACTTGGTTAACTAGGTTAATACAAAAATCAGTGGGGCTAACAACTTTTAGTACTTGGGAAATTTTACAATCTTTCTTGGTAGGGAAAGACCACAAATTCTTAACACACTTTCAATCAAATTTAGATCAAGTTTACTACAAGAGTAGTTTCCTGGGGATGTTAGGGCATTATGCGCCGGCTTATTGAGACGACCAAAAAATCAGTGGAGCCAACAACTTACATTGCTTTGGAAATGTTTCGTGTCATATGTATCATGAAAGAGAAGGTAGAGAACATGCAAAATAATGAACCGTACATCGGGTGTTTCCTTTTTCCAGGAAAAATCATATAAGTTCTAGACTTTCAAACTTTTTTTCGCCTCTTCCTTAACTACCCGCTCAAACTTTCTAATTGTTCGCCTGAATATACTGATCGACTGAAAACATAACTAAAAACATACACCCAATTTTGTGACCCTCTTTATGTTTCTAAAATGATACTACAATATTGTACATTCCCCACAGCTCCCTTTTAAGGTCACGATACCTCTTCTCCCTTTCCTTCTCCTTGACTGTGATGTCGGCGTCGGCCAGAGCCGAAAATTCGATCACGAACATAATTTGTTTCTTTTTGTCAAGCAGTACAACATAAGGCCTCGAGTGTTCAGTATGGACTTTAAACCAGAACTTCCAGTATATTTTTTAGAACTCGTTTTCGGCAATTGACTCTATCACTCTGGGAGCGTTCGGCAGCGCAGGATCGCGATTAACACCATAAGACCGACAAAGATTGTAATAAAGGACTCTTAAGGCCGCATTATGCCTGTGGAAATACGTCGTTCCCGCGTAAATGGGACACCCGGATAGTATGTACCGTAGGAGCTCAGAATGTGCGTGACACGCTCTGCACCAGTCGCTGGGAACTTCTTTATGCAAGATGCGGCTATGGTATACCAAGGTGGAAGTGACACTGTCCTGACACGCGAAAATAAAACCCTCTGTGTTTGAAATGAATCTGGATGATTTAAGGAAAGCAAACGTCAGCTCCATCGACAATGACTGATCTTTCACATTTTTGTGAAAGTTTCCATACATTCTCTTGTCGTAGATCTATTCGAGGGAGTTGTTGACCTTTGCTTTCTTCACTCGGGCTTTTAGAAGTGAGGCATTTTGATGGAGTAATGCACTTTCCTCACTGCTGATGTTAAGATCCAGACCAAGGGTCTCGGCTGCCTGTTCCGCGGCTTTGTAGAGGAACGCTCCTTTGCTAATCATCTCGTGGGTCCTGACCATTTTTAGAAGTGGATCTCTTCCATTTGCCACGGTGTCAGCTGTACCCAAGATAATTCGGTCATAAAGACACTGAATATCTAGAAGTCCGCGCCCGCCTTTACGGCGTGGGATGTATAAGCGCGGAACCGACAAGTTGATTTGCAAGCTCTTCTGCATAATATGCATGATCTTACGTGTGGCGATATCGAGAGCCCTGTGCTCGTGCTTCGTCCATGGAACCACCCCAAATAAACAGAGTGGAACCGGGATGGCAAACATGTTAGTTGCAGATATCTTGTTCAACGCCGAAAGATAAGAAGACCAAATCTGTCGAAGAAGACGCTTGTATCTGCTTCGAAGAGCCTCCTTCACTGATGTTATATCCTAAATGTGGCTCTCTGGCACGCCTAGGTATAGGTAGGTCTCACCAGCACCAAGATGCCTGATAGTGCTTCTGTCCACTAGTTCAGGGTCGTCACTAAAGCTCGCAAGTCGTCCTCGCTTCAAATGAACTTTAGCACACTTGTCCAATACAAAGTTCATACCAATTTCTCGTGTGTACTCCTCAAAGATCTTTAGAGCATTCTACAGATGCTGTGTTCCAGAAGCAGAGATCTTCAAGTCATCCATATAGAATATATGAGTGACCTTATGCTCACGCTTATTAGATCCGCCACA
>JAUMHM010000085.1:55108956-55133098 GCA_032362435.1 Melikaiella ostensackeni
GAGAGTCATGAACTCGTTCATGAAACCCCGGAAGGCATTGACTCCCATTGTCACTGGAAAATCCTCTCTCGTGTTCTCCTGCTTGCAAACCGTTTCTATTACGTGAAGGAAGTTAGCGATGAGGTCTGTGTACTTAATATTCCCTTCGACTCCTTGTTGAATGGCAACACTATATGTAATCACCAAATCGTCTTTAAACTTGCGCAAAGCTTGTTTGAAAACCCGGTCAACTTCGCTGCGTTTTCTACCTTCTTCCTGACTCTCCATCGCGTAGATCTTCTTGGTGATGAAGTCTTGCATTAAAGCCAACTCCTTCGCATCAGAAATAATCTTATCCGTACTATCTGAAAAGGCCGAAGTACCTGTTAAGCTAAACTTAGAAGTAACCGCTTGCTTGATGTTTTCGTAAGGTGTTCTCGCAGTCTTCTTCCTGTTTCTTCTACTAGGAGTGTTCGCCATGCTGCAAGGCATCCTCAGAACTCCTCCGTTTTGGATACACTTCACATGATACAATTGTTTGCATTCATTGCATTTGTATCCCTGAGTTACGAAGGCGTCCATCTTTGCATGACAACAAACACAGACATCATCTTTCGAAAATCTCGCAACTTTCCTGAACCGATGACCGGCCAACGTGAAGTAATTTCCCTTCCACTCGATGCTCTCTGATGCGTGTTTGAAATCGTTAGGACTAGTGTCGGCCGTAGCTTTATCATCTCCAAGTCCCGAGACCTTCGTTGCAGGATCTGAGTTTCGTCTACGCAGCTCGAAACTCGTTATGGCATTGGATCTCACACGCTTACCAGGCTGTTGAACCTTGAACCCAGCATCTTTGTTTACAGGCCAGTCAGTACTGTTCCTCACAGTAGATTCACTCGTACCCTTCTTCGTCCAGACGTTCGTCGTCTTCAAGTCACTTTCTCTAATCGTCCCAAGGAACAAATTCCGTGTCTCGTTTGTATTCTCAGTTGCACTTTCGCCCATCGATCGACATTGAACTTCCCTTGAAGGTCTGTTTCTCCTCGCGCTTCTCACAGGCACGTCGGGTTCGGACTTCTCCTTTGGTCGCAGGTTCCTGTCCCTCAAAATTGCATCCTTGGGAGAGGGTATTTTCGATAAAGTCTCGCTATTCACAAAGTCTGTCTTGAGAGACGTATCACCTTCGGAATTCTGCCTCCTGAGATAATTATAATCCTTAAGGCTCTTCCCACTTGTGGAAATCTGTTCGCGTCTGAGAGGCGAACTAGGAAGGTTTTCGATGCACTCGTTTGGAATTATATTCTCGCTGAGTCTTCTTTGTTCTCGGGAGGTGGGACTTGTAAGTTTGACATTGAAGTTGGAGGCCTCGTTGAGTCTTTCGAGTCTGGCTTGTTCGAGAAGACTTTCTGTTAGGTTCCGGTATTGAGAAACATTTGGTGATCTGGTGACAGTCGCTTTTTGAGGAACTTGCATTAAGTAATCACTGTAGGTGGTGGATGGCAAGTCAGGTCTTTTTCTCCAGATGTCGACGTTTGCACTATGCGATGTGTTGAGGGCAGAAAGATGGTATTTGACGTCCCTGGTGCTGGAAAAAGGCGCGGTGTTAAAAACGGGAGGAGCACTTTGAACAGTACTTGGAGTTTCTGCATCTGTGTCGCCATCGCTAAATCCAGTGGAGGAACTATCTGTTCGTCTGCTGGATGATTGACTCGCAGTGTTTGCTAGATTCGTACTGAATGCTGTGACTGAGGTTTGATCGTTGCGCCTTGTTCTCATACTGGGTACTGGCTTCGAGTTTTCCTGGGAGTGATGGGACTCGGAGCTGTCGATGCTAATTTGAGATTCGTAACTTCGAAGACTTGCTAAGCTCTCTAGACTTCCTTTTCGTTCGCTGTTCACGTCGGGAAAGAATGTTTCACTGGACTTTGAGACGGTGATGGGATCGTTGTAAAAGCGTTTGCTCGGTAGAACTTTGCGGTAAGCAAGGCCTGATTCGAGAGTAGGTTCGTGGTGGACATCTTCGACTCTGTAAAAGGGAGGAAGTTTGTTTAGATAAAACCTAACGATAAATCAGATGGTAGGTAGTTTTCTCGTAATTACTTTGCAGGAAGTACTCGCTCGTAGGATTCCAGACGACGAGGAAAGACACTGCTTTCTGCTGATGAAGAGAAACTCCTAGATTCCTCGCTATAGAATCTGTAATTTAAAGCAGACGATTATTTAGAAATTTGAGAATCTAAATGTATCTTTTGTAGACACCTAAAATAATGAACTAAATAAACTAATCAACTTACTCTTTGTCTCGAAGCTCCGCTCTATGTTCCGTCCTATACATCAGATCCCGTTTCTTCTTTCTCCTCATTTCCGCGACAGCTTTTCTAACAATTCTTCCTCTGACACAGGCCTGGAATGTGATCACACAAGCCTTTAATTTCTTGAACCAACTCTGAGTTTTATAAGCTCTCCAGACAGACTGGATATGAACAGCCGCATCGATTCTCGAGCGTAACGAATGAGCAAATCTTTGTGCCAAAACCATTCGCCAAAATGCCTGAATTTGCACAACAGCGTTCTTTATCCTCAGGAATTTCCTTCTTTCCAAACAAGCTCTGAACCATTTCTGTATCGTCGTAATGCTTGTGATGATCTGCTGGTGTAGTTCGATGTCTAGTTTGATTTTCTCCGACTCTCTCAGGAAGACTTTGGTCGTTCCAAGTTGATAATTATCCTTGTTGAGGTTCAAAGTCAGGAGAAAATCTCTAACGTCAGATTGCGAACTCAGCAGACCCTTAGGAAGAAGCATTCGATACAACTGGATGAATTCTTCATAGGTTAATCTCACGTTAAACCCAGCTTGTCTGATTCTAACAGTCTCTAGCATTCCTGTATATCTCAATTGCCTTTGGACTGTTTCCTCATCAAACTCGTTTGGAACTTTATTAGCATTGCTTTTGATACACCGGATGAAAAATGGATTTGCTTGATTCAAGGTGTCCATTAGGCTGTGTAAACTTTGTTGAAACTGAGCTGAAACTGTCATTGGCTGCTTTCTTGCTTTTCCTGGTCCTGTTCCATAACTCTGGGTTCTTCCAGCGAGGGTCTTTACCGTCTGCAGGTTCTTTAGACCCTTCTTGCCTCGTTCCCTTGGTCGAAACGATTTGTTTTTCCTAAAAGAGCAAATCAGTTAGAAATTGTATTTCTTCAGCTTGTGTAGGAATCAGAAAATATGCAAAGAATGTAGCATCTATTAGTTACAAATGTTTTTTTTACAGTCGAATGTAGGTTAATCACTAAATGTTACAGTCATCTATACATCAAGATTATGAAATAAAAAGGTCCTCACTGTGCATCCACTGAGACCCTTTTCAGATTGTATATGATTCTTTTTTTTTCTAAAAGATTAGATTTCCAAATTGATGAATAAGTTTTTTTTCATTTCTAGACTCAATTTTACAGGCAGCAGGCAATTTTTCAAGTCTGCAGATAAGCATGATTTTCAATTATTGTTAATCATGCACTGAAGAATGTTATAAAAACTAAGTCATCAACGTTCATTAATCGATTAGGAAATGGAATTGTTTCATGCAAATGTTTATGTACAGGCTTCTAAAACTTTAGATTTGCTTTATAATAATTATTTTTGAAGCGTGTACAAATGTTAAAAGTGAGTAAGGATGGAAATCAGAGATAAGCCAATTCTATTAGTCACTAAGAATTATTAACAAATATATTAAAAATTAATTGTGATTAAGTCTACCATTAAAAAATGCTAACAATCGTTAATATAATCAAACATGCGTTATGATTCGAAGATGTGAAATTGTGAACTCGTGATTGGCGAGAGATGAAATAAATATTTTGGAAAAGTCGAAGAGTGTGGTTATTAGCTAATGTGTCCCGCAACCAATCATCAATTTTATTGTGTGCTAATCTACGACTGAATTTCCAGGGATGGCCATAAATTTATACAAGAAAATATCATTACCTACAGGAAACCCGTTACCCAGTAGGATAATGGAGAGATTATTAAATCTAACTTTGGCAAATTTCTCTTTTTAATTAATAACTTATGATCAATTATCAAATAGGTGCGATTACATACATGACAATTTGATTCGCACGTTCCATGACGTTTGCTTCGTCTTTTGGAAGTACCCTCTCTAGCGGCGTGTGAGTATCTCGCCTGAATCTATTATTACTATTAGGCTGGTCTTCCCTTCCCCTTACAGCGTAACTTTTTGCAGTTACACTGGAAGGCTGTTGCTTCTGATTAATATTTCTAAATTGTGGCCATGATAACCGGTTGTTGTTTACACTGTCGTTGTTTTCGATTTGTGTGGCAGTTAATGTGGCAGATGGGGCAGACGGTGGCAAGCAGACACTGCGCTGCTTCTGATAACTTGGCGGGCGAATTTGTTTGTGCGAACTGAAAAATGCCTTCATGCTTAGCTACCTTTTCAATCCTTCTTTGAATTTAGTAAAATTAGATGTTTAATTGTCTTGAAAAAAACCAGGGTGGCCTGTGGCCACTCAAATAATGGTGAAAATTCCCGATCATTTCCCAGTTTACAAGTTTTATCCTGTATTTGGTGTCCAGAAGCTTTTTCTTTTTACATAAATACCCCTAATATCTTGGGCTTTATTAACCTTATTTTTAATAGAGACCTTTTTCCTTTTCCTAAACAAGCCTTAATGGTAATTTTATGGTTTTAAAGGTTTATTTCATAAAAATTTTGTAGGAACAAATTTTATAGAACAATTCATAAATTCTTTAATGGAGATTAATTAACAAACCATTTTTTGACAGACTTTCTTGATATTAATTAGTTTAGTATTCATAATATATATATTTTTGAAAAGTATACACTGTAAAAAATTCAATAAAAAAACTTTTAATTATATTCAAAGACATCTACATTTAGTAAAACAATGTAGAATTAGAAAATTTCAAAATATTATGAAAATTTGAAATCGCTTATTCAAGACTGAAAAATTTACAATCGGGAATCTTTTAAAATTGACCAGTTTTCAAAATTAAATTTAAAAAAATTCTAATTGTAAAATAGTTTTTTTAATTCAAAATTTTCAAAATAATCGAAATTTTTAATAAAATATTGAAGACTGAAACATTTAAAGTTCAAACCCATTAAAATTTGGCAAGTATCTATTCAAAATATTCAACATTGGAAAATATTAATTAATATATAAACTTTACCAATTATACGATATCACGTTGGAAGCATAGAAAATTATTTAACGAATTTGACTTTCTGGTTTTTGCTAAATAAAAAAAAATATATAATAACAATACAAATGTCTTTATAAAAATTACTTCTGAGCTAAATTTCTTTCAAAAATTTCAGTGGAAATTTTTATTCATACTTGTACCATAAGTATATAATTTTATATATTTTTCTATTTTATTGCTACGTTTTTACAACTCGTTAAAAAAGTATTTCTATTTTCCAATCCTAATATGTATTAGGATCCATTGATATATTTTGTTACTAACATCTTTTTTATTTTTAAATCTTATCCAGTTTTTCCCAATGGTCATCCTAGAATATGTTTCCAGTCAGATTTCCAATAATGCAAGACTTCAAACAAAAAAATAATAATAAAATAAACATGACTAAGTACTTCTCTACACTTTTAGAATCTCGGAAGTATTTTGGCTTCATTATTTTATTTCTTTGCAGTTAAAGTACAGTGGTTATTTGGAATAACGATCTTTGTGTCTTGTTTTAATGCATTTGATGATAATGGGATAACAGTTATGGGCAGTTGATTGATATCGCTACTGTACCATCGCAATCATGCTTAAGAAGAATTGTAGAGAAATAATGCATTTTTATGTGAAAGAACATGATAATATGATACAATGGCGCGAAAGTTGTGAAGGCTGCATTCTAATAACATCTAGTACGAGAAAGTGCGAACAAACATCAACTTTGGAGCAAAATTGAGATTGAAGTAGTGAAATTAAACATTTATGTCTGTAAACACTGTATGGATTTACAAGTCCAGTTATCTTACAATTTTAATATTGTTCCTGACCTTTCATCTGCCTTCTTATTCCAATTTTAAATAATTATTTTTTAGGTTGTAAACTTGACTGTAAATCCATAACTTCAACATAACAAGAATAATGTATTTTGAAAAAACACAGATGGTGGATCAGAAGACCACTTACGCTATTCGGTTAATAGCTAGATTCACAGCTGATAACGTCACAAGATGGCTACAATGACAAAAGACAATGTATCCACCATACATTCAATTGTTAATTGTTTATATTCTCTAAGATTAACTCTCTCAGCTCTTCGTAATTGCTTATATTTCAAACTTCTGGGTTCCTTATTTTAGTACTTAGAGATGTTGTAAAGAATAAAAATAATTATTATACAGGTAAATAAGGTCGCAAACATTTCAAATTCATCGCAAGTGTTATTGAGTTAGACAATCTCAGAAAGTTACTTGGGTTCAGTTCAATAAAAAAATCCGTAAGAAACCTTCAGGCAAGTAAACATTAATTACATCATAGAGCTAGAAAAGTTTTGGCACCAACCTTATCAAATTCTCGTTTGGTGTCCTGTACCTGTTCTGCACAGAGGTTTTGCTGCCATCCGCTGAAATAGAAAAAAGAATTCAGTAAATCATTTAGAAATAAATTTGCGATGACTATAAAATGAATTTAAAAAAAAAGTCTTACTTCTACCATGTCTGTGAGCCCTTCCAGCTTCCTGAAAAGCAAAATGCGCCCGGAAAAATGCTCGAAGTATTGCCCATCTAAAAACTGCCACTGGATCAGCCCCAACCAATTCTCGTACGAATGCAAGGGAAGAATTTTTCAAGACTCCTACGACGCCATCTGGTCGCATTAAGTCCAGGTTCTTTTCCCTCATGTTTGAAGTTTGGTACTTTACTGAACCCGCGTAGTGGCGAACCACGAAAGCCGCTTCACGACGTTGGGGTGCTTCGTAGAATGGATTGTCCTTATGAACTGAGTTGAACTTTTGCAAGAGCGTCTCATTCGTAGCACCAGGAAAACTGAAATATTATTAGTTATTTTAGTTTAATAGTTGGAGTAACTTTGTATGTAAATTCCAGATTTCAAAGTAACTTTATGTATTCCTCGCATTTAGCTTAAATACGTAACGCTTGAGGGGGGGGGGGGAATTGTCAGAAAAAAGCGTTACGTATTTTTTGAACAACCCCACACTTGAATTAAACTTTAGTAAAAATATCTCTTTTACACACCAGATTTTCTATAAATCTCAATGCTGGATTTTCTACGTAACATACGTTTGTAAAGATTCAATTTCTCAAAGCTCTTTAGGCTTTGAGGCATATATGCTCATCACGATACTCGCGCTTCGCGTTCGATTTTCGACAGACATTTTGTAAGTTTACCGCATAGGTTGCGTCAGTAATTTTTAATTATCTAAACAAATTCCATTTGATATACAAAAAAGGAACTAGATTATGATTCTGTTAGAAAAAATAACCGACTTTTGTGAAAAAACAATTATTTAAACAAATGTACTTTATTTAAATGAACGAGAATTACCTGAAAATGTTGATAATTATTCCACTAGACCAAGAATAATAATTTTTGGCAAAAAAAAAACGAGAATAGAGTGCTCAAGCGTGTAGATTTCGTGCACAATTGACATTTTTGGATTTAGGTGTACTTTTCGGGGCACGCTGGGGGTGTTAGGGGTGGCAAACTCATATGATTGATACATAGAATTTTCCGCTGGAAGGTCCTCTACAAGTGCTATCACTTTCCCGTAACACTTTCCCAAACCCACAGAAGTTATTCCACAAACCCCAACAAGTTATTTTTTCCCATGTATTTTACATGGGAAATCAAAATTTTGAAAGAAGAAAAATATGCAATTTCTTTCTTTAGATTTGGAACCAAATTGGGGGATTCGTTGCTCTCTATAAAAAAATGTGATTTTGAACCATCCTAGTGTTTACGATTGGACGAACATACAGACAGACAGACGCAATCGCAAAAACTTGTTTTTCGGCTTTAGGGGGATTTAAAACGTGTAGATTCGTTAAAAAACTGAGGTGTGAAATTTAGGACGAATCTAATACTTCTCTATCATAAATGATAAAAATGTAAAAAGAGGAAATGAAATAAATAAATGTGTCGTATTTGCACACAAGCATAAAAAATGGACTGTATTAAATACTTACTTGCACTGATCATCCAGAAGGCACAAGAGTCCATTCGGCTTGCCCTCGATAAGATTCAAACACGCAGAATTGTCGCTGTACCCGATATCTGTCCACCTAATATTCTGTTTTCGATACTCCCTTTGTTCGTACTGGAAAACGTGTTGATTAAAATAATGTTGCAGCTGTTCGTTGGCGTAGTTGATACACAATTGTTCGAAACTATTGCAAGTCTTAAAATCCTCGAATCCGAAGATGTCTAAGACACCTATACTGTGGCCCTGGTGATCTCTCAACGTGTCCTTCTTGGAAAGAAGCGCATGGTTGACCTGAAAATATCACATTGTTCTATAATATTGATCTTTTTAATTTGAAATTGTTCAATTTTAAGTCTCTTGAATTAAAATACTCAAGTTTTGAACACAACATACTTGGAGAACGATCCAATCAAAAAGTGCTCCGTATAAACACTTAGCCATCGCGTCTCTCGCAGCGATGGCTTCCGGAAGCCTGTAGTTGATGACAAGAGTTTCCCCTGAAGCTCTTGCACGTTTGGCGGTGAGAGCAGCAAGAAGTGTTTCCTGCTTTACCCTGAGAAGTTCTGAAATGAGTGCGACTACCTCAGGATTTTTGACTCCCACCGCCTCATCATGATGATGGTAGGATTTCCTCGGTTGGAATTCAACATTACCTGCAATGAAAATTTGGGTTAGCTAATTACCGAGTCTATATAAATTTTTCAGTTAATCACCGAGTAGTAGAACAGCTGACAAAACGGCAAAGAGACGTCTTTGCTTTTCCGGAGTGAATCCCACCATTTCCATGGATTGCTTCAGCCTTGAAAACTCATGTAACTCGTCCACGTTCTCCAAACCATAGCAACCACTTTTGTTCAGGTAGTTGTAGCGGTCACAACTCTCTAAATGCAGACTTTGCTTTTCTTGTTCGGTCGCTCCAGCTAGCAGGTAATAAAAGACGTGGTAATTTCTCTCGTTTCTACCTTGCGAAACAATCCTTGACTTCTCCAAAAGATACTTTTGAACCACGGCTCTGAAGATGTAGAGAAAAATAGTTAGTAACTGTAATAATCGAAACTTCATTATCTATTTATACAACTTTATGAAACGTTTTAATTTCGAACTTACCCATGCACCATTCCATTTTCCTTATAGTTCACTTGGATAAATTTCCCGAATCGACTGCTATTGTTATTGTGCGCGGTTTTGGCATTTCCAAACGCCTCTAGAACCGGACCAGCACTGAGTATAGTTTGCTCGACACCACTGCCATGTGATCCTTTCTGACTGAGGGCCGTCAAGTGATGCAATAGGAAATTAGTTGATTCCGTTTTTCCGGACCCACTCTCGCCACTAATGACTATACACTGGTTCTTTTTCTCTTTTAACATACAATGGTAAGCCGCATCTGCTATCGCAAATATGTGTGGAGGGATGTCCGTCCCTAATCTTCTATTCTGATAGAGGCTCACATATTTCGGATTGTAGATGGGGTAGAATTTGAAAGGGTTTAAAGCAATCAAAATGCTTCCCACGTAGGTGTATATCTTGCCGGCCAGAAATCTGGCACGGAGATTATCTAGTAGAGTCTGCTCGTTCAAATCTGGGAGCTGGCAGAGGTCTGGATATTCCTTGTCCCTTGGCTGATACAAGAACCTATTGAAATAGTCTTTTAGGAGTTGAGGATCCATGGGAAATCTACTGTCGGTCCATAGGTAGTCAGGCTGTTTTTTCCTGAGGTAAAACCTGAAGGAAATATATTTGTTGTAAAGAATAAAGGTGAAAAGAGAATTTCCAATTTAGAATTTAGAATTTCCAAATTAACGAATCTAATGCTAAACAATGCTAAATTTGAAATGTTAAATTTTTTTAAAAATTAAACATTAAAAAAATGGAACAATTTCAAAATCAAACGTTCAATACCGTACAACTTCAAATTGACAAGCTTTGAAGTAAAATAGTTTTAATGGTAAAACTTTCACAATTAGATAGTATTTTATGATAAATCATTCTCAATTGTATGATGTCAAAGGAGTAGCCTTAAAAATTTAAATAAATTCAAATTCGAAGCTTTCAAAATTAGACCATTTCCAAATGAAAAACATTGAAAATGGTATAATTCTTAAGTAGAAGCCATCAAATTTGAAGAATTTGAATTTAAACATTATCAAAACCAGTTTATTTAAAAATAAAACTTTCCAAATTTCGGCAAATTAAAAAAGCACTGAAAAATTATTCACTTATCAAGCCTTTCAACGTAAATATGTACAAGACTGAGAGATTGAAATTTGAAATTGTCTCATTTACAACAGAGAATAAATTTTTTTAATCAAAATTAACAGAAAATATATCGAAATTCTACAAAAAAATCAGCCATACGCGAAGTGACTGAGATAATTCTGCGAGGAGCTACTACAAAAAAAGTCGAAATTTCTATTTGTTCGTAACCTTGGAACAAGAAAATAGTGAAAATTAAAACAGTGTTTGCACTCACAAAATAGGCGACTAAAATTGATCAAATTAATAATTTTATATACTTCATACAATTTTCTTAAAATATACTCCCTACTTTTTTTTAATTTTGGTTCATGATTAGGTATTTTTGAATTTTCACAATTTTCATATTCAAAGTTTAGTCTCAGGAAAAAACTAGGGAAAAGTGTTCACAACTTTCGACACAAGTTAAAAAAATTGCATGGAAATTATTTCTGAAATAAGTACGAAATGTTAATGTTTAAATTGCACAATTTTGAACGAATTAAATTTGCGCCAGCCCATTTAAAATTTTTCAATCTAAAAATTATTCCAATTTCAACTGAATCAATTCAAAGTTATTTAATTTCATACGATACTACTAATTTAAAATTGCTTAACTTATAAAGGTTAGGTTTCGAATTTTGAAACTGTTTAAATTTTGATCTCTCAATTTTACATTATTGAATTGACAAATATTTAAATTAGAAAATTTTAAAATCTTGTTTGGTTGAATTAAGAAAATTTCAAAAGCCATTAATTTGAAACTATCTAATTTATGAAGCTTTAACCTAAAATTATTGATTTTTGAACGTTACGCATCAAAAATTCTTGACATATTATAGCCTTGATTTATGAATTATATAATTTTTTGAAATTCAAAATTTAAACCAAACAATTTTGTATATTTCAATCTAAAATTACTGATTTTTGAATATTTGCAATTCAAACTATATTTTGAAAAGGAGACTAAAAGTTGGTTTAAGAAAAAGCGATCAAAAGTCAAAAATTACTTGCAGACATGCTTGAAATGAGCATTCAAAAGTGTACATTTTCAATTGAACAATTTAAATATTAGAAGTGCTTAAAACTGTAAAATTACTAATTGCAATCGTAGCCATAGTAAAAAATTTCAAAGTGAACTCCTTCAATTTCAAATAAATATATGAATAAGTATAAAGTGACGGGCTGAGATGGAGAGAGTTTCTTTCTAACTCGTTTTTCTCAGCAAAGTTATCAACTTATTTTTGCTGCGACAAATTTGTTTAACCCGCTTTTGCTATCAGCCCCCCAAGTTCCCCCACTGACTATTAATATGAGTAACATTTGAAGGCTCTCAACTCCTTGACATAACCTTAAATTGAACAGTGTTGGGAAGTAAAAAGTTACAAGTATCGAAGTTCCTTAAAAAGTTACAGTTACAATAACGTTTGATGTAACTTAGTTACTTTTTTAGGCAAGTAACTTGTAACGTAAACTTAGTTCTAAATTTTATGTAACTTGTAACTTATTTTTACCGACCTAGTACCTTTTTGAGCAACAACTTCTCTTAAAAGTTAATGAAAACTTCAGATAAGCCTTAATCGTTCGTTTGGTTTTCATTTCATTGTTTCAATAAAATTATGAATACTGCCATTAACACATACTATTTATTAAATAAGAACCCAAATTCCGTTTCTGCATTTAAAAGTAACTTTTAAGGGAACTCGGTAACTGCGTAACGAGTAACTTACAAATTTTGCTAATTGTAACGGTATCGAGTTACTTTTTTTCAAGAAGTAGCTCCAACTAGCAACGAGTTCCATCTTTGATTTGATTAGAAATCATATGTTTAGGAAGTGTCAAATGAATTTTTTAGTCTATAGTTTGCAAACAAATAATTGTTAATAAAATTCATGTACAGAATTATAACGATTGGTTAGTAGGATTATAGAAAAAAACACAAAATATCAAATAACTTCATACTCATATTATTCGAAAAATAATTTTGCCCCAAACTAATCTTTTATAAGAAATGTATTTTATAAGAAGTATATCTTCCAAAATTTATGGAAATTAATTTTGGTTATATTTTTCCTACTTCTATAAGCCGTTTTGAGGTTACGGGATCAAAAGGCTTTAAAGTCATAAATATAAGTATTCCTACTGAAACTAGAATATCACCAAGTAATTCCCAGTCAGAAAATATATTCTCAGTCCAAACACTAGTATTCTCAGATTTTCAAATACAGTTTCTTTAAAAATATTTTTGAAGATAATAAATATGTACCTGTAATACTCCTGCTGAGCAGCACTTTTGGGCCAGAGCAGCATAAGTGCTACAGGACACTCAGTAGGGCCCAGTCTTCTTTCCTTGCACTCCTGGCCAACCGAATTGCCCACGACTTCTGCTAACTCGTAGCCATGTGAAGCCGTACTATCTTCCAACTTTAACCTTTCTATGATGCACTCTACTATTTCAGCAGAAGAAGTCTGCTTGGTAGCTTTGATTGAAAGTGCCTCGTATTCGGGGCTCCATTCTCCCACGAACACTTGCACCACTCCGGAGCTACTGCCGTCCATTTTTTTTAACCCTGAAAGCAGAAAGAGTTTTAGAATTACCGCGATTCAAATGAGGATTTTTCCAACACCATCCCGGTGCTTCAAATTTATAACTTTTTAGTTGTGTCGAAATACTCTGTCTGAAGTAATTAAACATCCATTACTATCACATAATTTGAATCTAAAACTGTATATTCGTCACAATTTCAAATTAATCCAAATTAAACGATTCATTTTGAAGGACTAAAATTGTCACTTCTTACTCCTTTTCTATTTTGGATGTCCTAAAACATGAAATGGTTAGAATTCGAAGACTGTATACATAAAATTATACAATTTTAATTGTTTTAGCTTAAAAATTGGGGAATGTTCTCACACTTTTTAATTCTGTAGGATTTAAATTAGAAATTCTGTAATTTTGAGACTTTCCGAATTCAAAGCATTTATACTTACATAAAACTTTTTAGGACTGGATGATTTTCAGACTAAAAATGTGGAGTCAAGTATTTTTGAAAATTGTCTAAGATTTTGTTTTCCATCACATGTATTTTATTTGAAACCATCTGAATCAAAGAAACATCCACATGAGAAGGCGCTAGAACTTTAAATACTGCGAATTTGGAAAGCTTCCCAATTTAAAATCGTACAAAATTGAAAAGCTTCCAATTCTGCAGCTGTGAAAAAAAGCCTTTAAAATTATAAGTGTTCTAGTTTGAAATTAATCAAATTTGAAAATAATCTTATATAAATGAATCCAGTTCGAAAGCTGATTAAAATACTTCTTGCTGCAATTTTTCGCTTGTTCTTAATTAAAATAATTTACAAGAACAAATGAACTGCAACTAAAAAAGAGAAATGAATGACCATGGAGCGAGGTGAATATATTTAAAATACTTTATCAACAATAATATTGTTGGACAAAATTCAAAAAATTTTACATTAACAATTGAAGAATCTGCAATAGATAAAAATGGGTCACTTGAAACTAAATAAAAACATCAAACTTCATATCAACGTTCATTTAAAAAAGATAGAGGACTTTTTAGATAAATAATTCGTAATCAAATCTAATACTCTTCTATTCAGAATGGTTTATTTTTTAAAACATGTATTCAAACAAACTTCAATCTTAACTCCAATCTCCTTGCCCGGGAGTATGCTTCTCGCAAGATATAAAATCACAAACAGCTGCACACATGCCAGTGTAAAGATAAACTCAGTTTTGCCGTACCACTACCTCCAAAAGTGTTTAATCGAGAAGGTACTAAATTCGCATTTCACGCCTTTGATCTTCGAGATAATTCTGTCAAAGAAGAAGTTCACATTTCCTCCGACAAGCAAAGCTGATTCAAAAATACTAACCTTTGACTGCAAGGGTTAAAAGCTCTCTCCTCTGTCATCCATGAAATATTGAGAGAAAGCTCTTCCTTCTTCGTATTTTCTTGACGTCATCCAGCAATAAAAATATTTCAAGTATCTCACGTACATTGTTTCGAGTAAAATTTCTCGACACTGTTTTTCATTGAAATCTTAGATTTATCATTTCATTTTGCATTGCAACTGTTTCATATGTATCATTAACAATTACTACCTCTTAAAAGTTACAGTTTTTTTGCTATCTTTTAAAAAATCATTTTTAAAGTAGTTTCTTAAAGCTGACACTGAGTGTTCTACGTAAGCATTATCAAAAATTGTTTAAAACATCGATAAAGCGATAGTATCAGGAGTATGAACAATTTTAATATGCTAGTCTAACACAGAGACGAAGGTAGATTTCAATTAGATTCCAAAGTTTGAACTCCAGTAGAAAAGCTCGTAGTTAGTTTTGTTCGGTTGTGGGTAAATTCATAGAGTATTTAAAAGTGAAGATATTGCGCATTTAATGTAGGATATCACAATACCGCGCATTATTTAAATATAGTATATTCAGCAGCCCACTTCTAACAACTTTTCAACTATTATCAAGCCATTCATTATGTCACATGAAAACTACGCGTGGGTTAGATATTGTTGTTAGACAGAAACTTAGTTTCATCACTGGGCCACAAAAATGTATACATTTCCACCCTCGAGGGGACTTTTCGCACCTTTAGAATATTTTTGCATATTTATTGAAGATCCTCACGGACGAAAGCTGTATATTTTCGAGTGCAGGTCGTTACATCTGAAAAAAGAAAAGTACAAATAAATAATACTGAATTTGGAATTTTTTTTTATTGAATAAAAAAAATGATGCAATTTTCAAATGTTAGTTTTATTCAAACTGAAGGTGACTAAATATGGAATTCTTCTTGATCAAATCTTTAAAAAATCTGGTGGTGCTATTGACATTTCATGGCCTCCAAATATGAAATTCATCGAAATTTAAGGCTTTTAAAATTTAAGGCTAAAAATTTCAAGGTCATCCCAATTTTGACAATTTGAAACTTGCAAATTTCAACATCTTTGTCGTATTTTTGACAAATTTATGCAAACAAAAATTATTAAATGACTTTTTAAAACATGAAGAAAATTGAAAAAGTTTATTTTTTCGAAGAAGAACAGCCTTCAGATAAATAACGATAAATATTGTCTGAAAATTATCAGAAAAGTATCACAAATATAATTTACGTAATTGCTTTAACTTTCAAACAAAAATTAATCACTCTTCCAGAAAAAAAGTAATGACAAAAGAAAAAGAGTGCTGCCAATTTTCTTTGTAACTTTCTGACTCAAGATAAAACACTTAACGATTAATGATTCCATATTTGGATAATGAGTAAAACCCTATTCAGTTTTTCTATCCACAATAAATTATATACAAAGACAAAACAATTTTTAATAAATTACAAAATAGCGATGCAAGTTTCCATTAAAAGAATAATAATTTGAAAATAAGTATGTACACTAAAATACGGAACATGTAAAAAAACGTGTGATTCTGACAATGCGTGATTTGTGAATATATTCATACAATAAAACATGTTTCCTGTACTGAAATCTACTTGTTTCAGAAAAATGTATTTCCTTTCGTACAATACAGTTGCTTCAAAGATATGTACATATATTCAAACAACATTTCTTCAAATATGTAGAATGTAGGTGGAAAAAAATGGATTTCCGGTAATGAAATGTACTGCATATAGAAAAAAATATTTTTTAATGAGTACCCCTTATCAAGCCTTTTTAAATTGAACATTAAACTATGTACTCAATAAGAAAAAAAAACAATAGTAGACAGGAATGTGGTTGTCATAAAATATTTTAACCAGACAAGTTACGTACACATTTTTTCAGTTGAATAGATAAAATTTGACCAGTAATACAAATTTTTGGACGACTGTATTTCTATATGAAATCAATTATTTCTCATTCAATGAAAATGTCAATTAAATAAGGCACGCAAAAAACTTTGGCGGGACATTTCAGATCGCATAACTGCCTCAAATTGAAACACTTTTGGTAAAAAGTAAAAATTAAACAATTTCCAAATTGTTTAATTTTTACTTGGACCGTGTCTACACGTACTAAAATTTCGGTACAAATAGCCGCATTTTTTGGTACGAATAGCGCAACCCGGAAAAGGTGGCTATTCGTACCGAATTTCGATACGAAAAGCCGGATTTTTTCGATATGAGTAGACACAGCCGTTTACTTTAATCACAGAATTAAATTCTTGTAAATTCTTACATACAAGAATGATCTATCGATAAGATTAGTAATCCTATGAATCATGATTTCCCGAATGACGTTTGGTATTTCTTTAATTTATCAATACAAACCCAGGCTCGAATCCAACGATATTAAAAAACAAAAGTTCTTCCAAAAACCACCCACATTTAAGGCCTAGGGCCTGAATTTAAAGACCAGATTCACCAGATTTATAAACTCATAACTCTGTAACAGGTCACAGGAAATTGCTTTGTTCCTTCTTCTAACATTTTACAAAACAATCTTTATCTTCAAAAACAATCGAACATTTCAATAATTAAATTCAACAATCAAAAAACTATTTCAGCACCTAAAATCACAAATTTAGAACGAATCGAGCACTTTCACTTCATTGTTTCCGGTCATTTTTTTTCTCCATCCACTTAAAAACTCCAGACATTTTCAATCACTAATCCCTGCATATAATTCAATCACACAAGCTGCAAAACACACAAAAATCTATTCGTCGCTATTCCGACATTCACAATCATCCTTCTTCGCCGATCAAATATCGTTGACTCGAAACTCGCGAATATCAACACGAGTAAGGTCGTCCTCCAAATCTCGTACGGATGAGAAAAACCCAATCTTCCGGGAAGCTGAAATCTTCGGGAAGCTGAAACTTTTCCATTATTTTTCATCTGGAAACTCACCTCAGGGAAACTAGTGGAAATCTCGCGACCTGTTGTCCTCGTCCTGTTTTCGCTGGATCTTTGCTTCAAAGAGGGAGCGTACAATACGGATGGAGACGACAGTTGACACTTGACGAGACACACGTTAGGGGATAATTGTTCCGCAACGGGTAAAATAAGCGAGAATAAGATTTTATATAGTCCTAAGTTAGAGGGGAAAATAGTCACACTCGTTTTTCGCGAACCGATCACCGATGACACGGCTCCGAGCCCTTGCCCAGTTTCGACGGGATCCTGCGTCCTGATACGTCCACCATTTCGATTTTTCTGGATCACGTGGTATCATCAACGAGCATGAACGACCGCGAAGTGTGGGGAGCGGGATGTAAATTCCGAACAATTCCGAGCGCGATAGTAGCGAATTCATGCGCTCACGTTACGAAGCTTGATGCTCCTGTGTCGGTGAGGTAGAGTTTGTTGTTATCGATAAAGGAATCTTACATCATTAAGGGATTTGAATTCTGCCGCCAATTTAGGCGTTCTTTTTTTTTTTATTAATCAATTTTCAGCACTTGAATTTCAAATTATCTTGAAAGTAGTTACATACTAAATCATTGTACATTTTAAATAGCAAACATGTTGCATAACAGCTGTTGAAGTAGAACAACATTTCTATTGACAGCTCTGCAATAATTACGTCATAACTCAGTTATAATAACACTACTACCTCCTTTTTACAGTGTCTGTACCGAAATTTCAGTACGCGCAGTGACGGCCTTTTATATATAATAGTTCTATCATGTAAATGTAATAACTATTATAAAATACACTTACCTCAATCTCATAAACAATTACAGAACGAGGGATCACGGCGGTTCAGCAGTTTAGTTGTAGGGGAAATAGGGGAATTTTTCTTTGAAATAGTGGATTTTTTTCTTGTCATTTTTCTATTTTTTTATTGGAAGAACGAATGTATCGTTGGATTCTTAATATCGAATATTTTTCGAAAACTTGAACATGATTAGAGAAAAGTTAGAAGAAAACATGCCCTCGAGATATTAAATTTATGAATATGGGTAAATAAAGTTTGATGCAAAAAAGGTAGACGATTCTGAGAAAATCGACCCTGGATAGCGATAAAAAACAGAATCTTTATTTTTCTGCAAAAATATAAACTTGCTCTCAAGATATGGGGATGCTGAATGTAAATAAAAAGTGTTTGATCCAGAAAAATATTCTGTTTCGAGAAATTAAAAAAACTGAATATCGCGATATCACAGTATGATATATTAACTAAAATTTTATTATTTTTAAAAATTATTGTATAAAAAAATGATGTTTCGAAAAAATATTTTCACCACAATGTCTATGATTTTTAAAGAATTTTCTATACAATAAACCTATTTTCGATAAAAATGTTCGTTATCTAGTTCTTTAATGCCACCCTTTATTTGTAATTTTGTTTCTAAAAATTTTGTGAGGAAAAATCATTCATGCTCATTGCAAATACTTGCAAATTTGAAATTTTAAATTTAAGAGTTTCGACATTTTTTCTATCACTTGAAGAATTTCAAATTTTTTAGTTTTTTTTTTAAACTGGAGCCTTTGGAATCTGAATGCTATTGAATTATTTGACGGGCTCCAAATTTCGTTTTTTTTTCAATTTTTAAACTTTTCAATCAGAAACTTTTCAAATATGATAGTTTTTCGGCCTTTGGATTCTCGAGAAAGTCATCTTTAAAAAAAAGACGTTATTATTATGTGGATACTATACATTTATATTTATTGTGAAAGTTAAATTCAAAGTTTTGAAATTGAGATATTTAGGGCTACTTCAGACGAAGAAATATTATTTAAGGTATGCTTAAATATTATTGAAATTCATTCAAATTCAAAAATTTTCGAATTTGAAGGACACTAAATTTAGAAGTTTTTAATTCTTTCTCAAACTGCAAGTTCGAAAAATTATTTGGTAAAGATCTTTAAATTTGGAGGGTTTCAAATTGCATTTCGTCTAAATTTTCAACTTTTTTAAGATGCGGATTGCTCATATAGCTGCACAAGTATAGATTGTGGCGCACATTTTTAAATTTTATAGGCTTATATTTGAAAAGTTATTCGTAGCTTCAAAAAAAGGGGAAAAATGGCAAAAATTCTGAAATATAGGGATTATAGGGGATTTTGAGAAAAATAGGAAAAAAGAGAAATAGAGAATTGACTGTGATCCCTGCAGAACTCTAATAAAAGCCCACTTTTAGAATTTTTTATAAAAATTATTACGACTGAGAATTGTATATTTATTTACATGTAAGAATATATATATGTATGAGTGTGTGTACTTTTAATTTCTTATGAAATTTAAACAAAGTAGACTTTGGTCATAAATTAACGAAAAAAATGCTTATTATTCCCACATTTGGCTCCGGAATCTTTTCAGAATGTAACTCATTATGCACTCGAGTCGAGAAAGAGATCTTAAACAGGGGCAAAGCCTCTGGTGAATTCTTCATTTTTACATTCTCATCCTAAATGAGAAGTTATTAATTTTCTGTGAAATTGACGGATTCGTCAACCAGCTATTTTTAACCAAACGGTTCTGGTTTTATCCATCGAAAATGTACAGCAAAATTGTTCATCTTAAAAAGATCTATAAATTTTCTACAAACAATTTTTTGATAAGAATCATAGTTTTTGTTTTAGTCGTGAAAAATGTTATTGAAGATAAAAAAATTCATTATTATTAATATTATTATTAATTCAAGCCTAAAAAAAACGTCTTCAAGATTTGTGTTCCTTTTTTAGATATTAAGAGAGAAAAAATTGTTGTGATAATATAATTTATTAGGGAAATATGAAATGCATACAAAAAATCAAGCGCAACGCACGAGTATCGTACAATGAGAATAAAGCCTTAAGTAAATTAATTTCCTTTTTACTTTGAAATTATAAGATTGTAACGAATAGTTTAACAGTCCCTTCAAAAAAAGAGATTTCGACAGATTCGTAATATATTTGAAGGTAAGCTTTTTTATACAAGGTTCACCTTGAAGCCAAGTCACGTTCACGCGAAGTAAGATAGCCATCAGTTGAAAATTTGGCAAATTAAATAAAAGGCACTCGTATTCTGACTACTAGTGCTTTTTATTTGATTACACTTGACTGGACTATATTATAGTCCAGTCAAATTAAACAAAAAAAGGCCATTTGCTCATACAAAATACATATATCCTTCAATTTTTTGTTCTTGAAACGTTTGCGTGGACTTTCTGATAAGGTACTGAAAACTTGCACTCTGTCTGACCGGTACGTGTACTATTAATTAATAATAAAGTGAAAATAGACATGATTTTTATCACATTTGGCTTGTTGCTCCCGGTGAGAAGTAGGTGAAAAGTGATCAAGACTTTTTTCAGAGCATAAAGACGTTTTACAATAACCCCTAAGCGAATCCTCTGTGACGAATAGTTTAGAAGATATTAATTTGTTAATGAAGGGTAGCGTGTATTTGGAGAAGCCTACGTTGTAATGAATTTTCATTTTTATAAGAAAAAATCCGATCGGATTGTTCTTGTCAGTTCCTTAAAGTGGAAGGTTGTGAGTATTCGAGAAAATTTTTTCTACAATTCGAAATTCAAAAATGAAGAAGTCGGAGATCCGATATTTTTAAACAAAAAAATTTTTTGCAAAAAAAAATTGTGTGAAAAATTCGCTTTGGGAATCACCTAAGAAATAATTGTTACGAGAATTTGAGAAAAACTACTTTTCAGATTTGAACAAAATCGTATACATTGTTTATGACAAATTGCTATGAACAACAGTTTTTTCATAACTACATTCCCGGCGCGGCGGGCAGATTTTTTAATCTGTTAAGACCCATGGGCAGACCAATCGACATAGCAGAAAAGTTGTTATTAAATGACAACATTTTATTGATGATTGAGCACTGATCATTTCTCATGAAGAAGAATCTGATTCTTTAATTGGTCAAAGAATTTATTCACATTCTTAGGTATGAAAAAATCGATAACGCCATTTGATTTATGTAGTATAAAAAGATAATTGCGTAGTAAGCAACATGCGCTTCATCACAAAGTTAAACCAATTGTTTAAACAATTGAGAAATCAGATTATTTTTCATGAAAAATCATCTTTTGAGCAAACGCTCTTATCCTAATAACGACTTTTCTGCTATATTCTCTAACAACTGCGGATATTTCTCTCCGACTAAACCAAAATTTGTTACTTAACAACAAAGTTTAAACTTTTTTTGTCTAACTTTTCAGTGCTACCATTTCTTTCAATACTATCAAATTCAATCAAACAGGTCGTAAATCAATGTTACAACTAACTAAGAATAATTTTAAGTAGTTCAGAGACAGAAGAAAGACTTGTTCATAATGTTATAAACAAACTAATGAGCAAAAGTAAATTTTTCATGATTCGCAATGATAGCTATTTTAGATCCATAAATTTTGTATGAAATATGAAAAATATTAATGTGCGCTTACAATTAGTTAAAAATATCTGTTGGTCGCCAATTATTTAAACAATTTTCATACACACATACACATTTTAACCATTTTTTCGTGAATAGGCTTCATTTTTTTGCGGAATCAACTCGAAATGTTCAAAAATTTTCATTGTGGCAAAAACTGTTAATTGTTAATTATTTGAACAATTTTCTGAACAAATGCACATTTCGATCATTTTCTTGTGATTAGGCTTAATTGTTGTTTTAAGAAATAATAACTCCTATCAATTTGAAATATATGACAGCAAGGAATCTTTGGCAAGACATTTCGAGTTGATTCCGCAAAAAAATTGAACCTATTCATAGGAAAGTAGTCAAAATGTGCACTTATTTATGAAAATTATTTATATAATTGACAGTTTTTATTATTATGAAAAATATAACACCAAGAAGTCTTGGGCAAGGCATTTCTAGTCGATTTCACAAAAAAATTAAACCTATTCATGAAAAAATAATGAAAATGAGCATTTGTTTATAAAAGTCGTTTATATAATTGAAAGCTTTTTTAATTATGCAAAATTCATGAAAAAATGGTCAAAATTTGCATTTATTCCCAAAAATTGTTTAAATAATTAACAGGTCTTTTCACTATAAAAAATATCACAGCAAAAAGTCTTTCCCAAGATATTTCGAGATCATTCCGCAGAAAAAATGAAGTCTATTCATGAAAAAATTGTTGAAATGTGAATTTGTTCATAAAAATTGTTTAAATAATTGGTAAACAGCAGCTGTTCTGAACTCATTGTAAGCGCACATTATTATATGTCATATTTCATACAAAAGCTATAGATTTAAAATAGCTAATCATCACGAATCATGAAAAAATTATTTTTGCTCATTAGTTTTTTATGACATTAAAAAAAAATTTACACCTCAACGCACTGGACATCATTTATAGTTGATTATTACATTGATTTATGATATGCTTTTTTTTATGGAATGGTCTCATTGAAAAGTTAGACAAAAAAAAGTTTCAATTTGTTATTAAATAACAAATTTTGGTTCAGTCGGTGTGAAAATTTCGAAGTTACGCATTATACCTGAAAGACTTAGGTCATTTCTAAGAAAACATTGAAATCCGTCTGTCGGTCGATTTTTTTTCACTGTGTGTCGCGTCGCAAAGCGGGCAAAAAAAACGTTCCTGGACAAATTGATTTTTAGAAGATAGTTATTATCCAACTGAAACGTTTTTATAATAATGAAACATAATTCGATTTCGCATCGAACCGTCACGGCGGATTTTCAAAGTTAATTTTTTTTATTTAACATCAGAAATGAAAAAAAAATTGAATTTTGAAGTGTACCGGTTTCTAACAAATACTTGCATTCATTAAAAATACCTAGAAAACATGAAACATCTATCCAAAAAAGATGTCCAATAGCAACGCAAATGTTAAAAAATTTATTGAATTTGTTATAAACAAATAAGTGAATGAAAATGGTTCCGTGGGGATTGGCAGCAACTCGTCACTTGATACGCACTAAATTCAAACACTTCATGGACAAAAAGTTTTTCAGCTGAGTTAGTGAGAGTTCATGAATAATTTTTCACTTTATAAGCAAGTTTTATAAACAATTATCCATATCTGGTATTTATGATGGAATAAATGAAGTTTTTTCTACGAAATCGATTAAATATTACCTGGAAATGAAACCTATGTATCATATATGGTCATTCAATAAAAATTATAATCGTTTAAACAATAATAATTATCAAATGCACTATTTGGCTATTCTTGGGCGTAAACTTGATTCTTTCGACGCAATCAACTGTAAATTGCTATCTTCTAAATTTTTAAAGGCATTTCGATAACAGTAAATAATTTTTATTGTAAACGAGAATTGTTTGAACAAATTTTTATTGTGTTATGTATGTGTAAATAAAATTCTACTTTTTTCACGGACTTAAGAGCCAGTTATTTAGCAATGGCTTCTTGCTATGAATTGCTAACATTTCATAATTGTTTAAACAAACTCAATTTAAAAAAATCATTATTTGGCTATTTTTTAGCATTTAAACTTTATTATTTTAGCGTGATTAACTGTTAATAACAAATTTTTAAACTTTTTCAGATACTTCGATAACGATTTAATAACGATTGAGAACTGATTTCGTTAAGCCAGAAAGACTATTGCTTCCAGAAGCTAGAGCAATGCTTCTAGAAACTACCTAGCGCGTGCAATGTGTCTGTCCAGTAGTACTAACTTCGATTATTCTATCACAGAAGATTATTTTTGTCCGCCGTACACCGAAAGTAAGCCGAGTCGGTGTCGTTTTGCGTGCGGAAAGTTGATTTTCCGCACACTCA
>JAUMHM010000085.1:55138382-55151570 GCA_032362435.1 Melikaiella ostensackeni
GGCAACGATTTCTTCCTTGACGACTCCCACCAAAACCGGATCATAAACAATCGAGGACTTAAAAAAGATCTTCTGCTATGGTCATCATCAATTCCCGACCCCAAAACACTTCCATGCTGATTATTCCACCGGATCTCGGACAAGTCACTACGATGTCGCATTTTCCCCAGGATGTCGTCCCCGAGAGCCTCATGTGGACCAGCAGCATCTGCACCACAGCGATGTTGAACTCTCGAGGTGAAATTAGTCGCTTGAAATCCTCCAAATTGGGGGGCATTTCACTTGAAATATACAACAGACGACGTTGCATGAGCTTTATCTGCCGTTGCGCGTGACCAAAGCCTTACCGAGTCGAAGCAGCGCGAGTTAAAAGTGTTACCCGCCTTTGTGTAATAAGTTATATGTAATAATAAAATAACGTAGATGTAGTTTGTTAATGAACGTGTAAGTGCAGAAACCCGACTCGAGAGGAAGAGAGAGTTTACGGCTGAAACAATAATAGTAATATCGATTCTGGTAGTAGACGTCCCCGACCAGCAGCACAACTCGTCTTTGACCGGCTGCAAGTCATTCTTCACTCTATCTAGTCACGTGACTTTCGCAATAAACGAGGATTTTTCTTTCATTTTTTTATGTCTTCAGAGTTATATGTCAAGGGTAGTGAGGTTGAAAAGAACGGCGTGCGTTTAGTTTTTTCAGGTAATTGAAAATTTTTTTGTTGTGCGAATAACTTGTTTTTGTCCGATCAAGTCAGTTTTTTTCATAGCTGCGTTAAACAACGTTATTCAACGAGTGTGTGAATAACACCACTTGGACCAGGATATTCTAGTCGGCTTGTGCAGCCTCTGGGGTTAAGTCGTGAGCACGAGTGCAGAGGGGCAGTGTCAAGGAGTGAGGAGATAGTTTACTCGAAATCCTACGCAAGTTCGTACGATATCGTACATATATATATATGGTTTATCGATGAGAATCTCCACACGCTGTGCTATGTACCGGGGTTTAATGTAACGCGAAAGTACTATCCCGGCCGGTGTTCGACCCTTCGTTGCTTCCTTTTTTTATCCAAGTCTATTCCACTCTGCTGAGTGCTTGGCGAATATTAGGAAGATATAGATTCCCAGGGGGAAATCAACGATCATGTCTCTTCTCAGCGTGACAGGTGAGTTATCGATCTTGCAAGATTTTTTTTAGATGGTGAGATTGTAAGAGAGGTACACATTTTAGCAAACTAATAGATATATTTAAATTCCAAGTGATGGCTTATTTTGAATTCAGAAGGAGATGGATTGCATGTTATTAAAAACTATTATTAAGGTTTTTCAATACTATGATGAATTAATGTTGTTTTAAAAGTACTGTCCAGCATTACAAAATTTTCCGTACACCTAACCCATTTCCAGCTCGTTTATTTTAATTTTTTTTCAACACTCTAAGTAATACTTGCTTATTTCAATAAAATCGATTTTTTGAAGTGTTCAATACTTATTTGAATTAAGTAATTCATCCATGTATGGATCAAGTAATTTGGTTTCTTTGAGAAAGAGAAATATTTTTTCCAGATGAATAAATATTTATGGAATGAAAAAAATATATTTATCAGATTCTAAGAGTTGGCACGTTTATTGCGAATGAATGATTATATAAATTTAAAAAAAATCAACTGAATATGGATCCATTGAGTTGGAACAAATCGTATATTGAATAAAGAAACTGCAATTAATTAATTCAAAAAAATATTTGTTCGAATGAAGGAGACGCTTTATTGAAATGAATACATATGCATTTCGTTTATATACGCATGTTTTATTTGACATTTTGGCATATCAGTTTCAATAACATATTTATTCCAGTGCAAATAAAATTTTTTTTTTGAATGAAATATTCATGAAATCCGTTGGAAGAAACATTTATTTAGTTCATGAATGAGGAATTAATCATTCTAAATAAATAATTCTTTGAGCAGTCCGTAGTTCAAGACAAATGCCGCTAGGTGGACAGAGCATATTATCTCGCAATAGAAATTAGTTAGTTAGCTTGTTTATTGACGAGCGGGGGGTCCCAGGGACACCCCCTGGCGCTCAGACTATAAAGCCCATTGTGCCACACCCTTATCGGTTTGCTCCTGGTGGTCGACTATAGACCTCTTAATGAAGCCCAAGATGTCGACCACTGCTTGCGTGTAATTTTCTCGGGTTCCATGAAATGAGACCCAAGAATTTGTTGCCTGAGCCTGGCTAGTGCCGAGCACTGGCATAGGACATGCAGGGATGTCTCACCATCCCTACCGCATTTCCTGCATTCTGTGGCGGGACTTAGCCCCATTTTGTGCTTATGTTAGTCCAAGTGGTCATGCCCAGTGAGCATCTGAACCACCAACCTTAAGTCTTCCTTGGATAACCTCAGGGTTTGCCTGGCTCTGTCCATCCTGTACGTACAGCCCAGGATGGCTTTCGCCTGTCGGCAACTCTGGGTTTGTTTTGAGTACTCCCTGCGCTTTATCCGGACCCAGTTTTTGATGTTCATCCTGATGCAGCAAAACGCTAGTCTCAGAGCCGGTTCCGGGCCTATATATTCACTTACTGCACCGCTCTTCGCCAGCTGGTCCGCTTTTTCGTTACCCCTCATCCCTGCATGACCAGGAATCCATATGAGAGTCACGTTATTCTTTTCTGCCAGTTGGTTTAATGCCTTCTGGCATTCCCAAACCAGCCCTGAATGTTATGTCTGGTTTTCCAACTGCGGTTAGTGTCGCTTGGCTGTCTGAGCAGATTGTAATCTGCCTGCCAGCCGCGTCTTCTACTATCAGTATTTCACCATAGTTATAATACAAAGTAGATGTGATGATATATCTTACTGACTGTCATCTGATACTACTATGTTTTGTCAGCATCAGCACTGACTGTGCTTGGTATATTTTGGAAATTTTATATTATCTCGAGAAAGAAATTATTATAACAATAATATTACAATTAATGTAATTATTATTACATCTAATAATACTTTAGAAAAAATGGTAGTTTTACATTCTTGTATTTCAACTACTCAAATTTTTTTTACGATTGTGGTATTTTCTGAAACAATAAAATATTTATTTGATCCTGAGTTACTTGCCTATTCTGAACAATATATTGCATCTTAGGACCAATAGTCCGCCGGATAAGGTAACCAATTATGAATTTCGTCTCACAAACGGAAACATTTTCTTATGTATTTATCACTCCAAGAAATGTTTTTAAAGGGATACAATGGAGATAATGGACTGATTTACCTATGCACTATTTAAAAAAGCAACGTGAACTTATGTTATACTTGCTAAAGAAGAGTAGTTAATTTGAATCTCTATTTATTTGAAGTGTGTGTTGATCAACTAAATCAATGTCAGGGAATTGAGATAAGGTAATAATTATATAGAAGTTTAATGATTTATGCGAAAAAAATTTCATCAATTTTTTGGTGTACATGTACTTAAAAAAGAAATATAATTGCTTGTGACACGATTTGCACAATTCATTTTAAAAATGTTTACCATCCGCCGGACTGCAAAAAAATATTAAATTCTATTGGACACCTATTTATTCTTGAAAAATTTATAAAAATTAAGGGTATAATTCTTTGAAGCAAGGAATCACATCTTCTAATTTAAAAAATCTTTTACGTCAGTCAATAGACATTAATTTGTTTGAAGGAAATAATACCTTCATTTTAAATCACATTTCGTTATATCAACTACCTAGTTTTCAAACACAAATCTCTTATTTCTTTCAAGCAATAACAACACTCTTCCGCCTAATTAATATTTCGCTGACAGACATTATGATTGGTTTGCTTCAATAATTTCAAATTTTTGCTTTGGATAAAACCATTTGTTTGGATTGAGGAAATACGTGATTGGAGCTATCCAGTAAATACGTAAAAACGTAAATTTTCATGGATTCAAAATTTGTTTTCAGTATAGACTGTGCCTTTTTAAAAACTGATTTTTTATTAAATGAAAAACATTTTCATATAGCTGTTCTCACAATATTATAAAAAGTGTTATTATTAGGACAAAAACTACATCAAATCCATCTTATAAAATTTGTCATCTTTTTTATATTTTTCAAGCAATTGTCTTTTCATACAATTTTATAGCAGTAATCTCGTACTAAATGAGCGGTGCTTTCGTTCTCTGAAATAGCACGTAAAGTAGATACAATCTATTAAATTGTTGTATTTTCATCGTAAGTACATAGACGTATACTTGTTTTAGTATTTAGATAGAAAATCATAGTCAAACAATAATAACACTGTTTATGGAAAAAATAACATTTAAAAAAACTAAAATAAATGTGAGAATTTCTAAAAGAGTAAGATTTCCATGTTTCATTCTACAACATTTTGTAAAATAAAACAAAGAAATGTAACTCTTTTAGAAATATTATATTGATATTAATTAAATATTCTTTTTGTTTGTTTAAACGAAAATGTCTAGAACTTCTGTCATGATTACGGAAACAAAACTTTTACCTGCATCGAGAAAAGGTCATTCGATGATATAGGAAAATCGAAGAGAAATCGAGAAACGAGAACAGAAGGTGATTAAAATTTTACTTCGGCTGGAACAACTTCGATCAGAAACTTTCAAATGTGAGAAATAAGAAGATGTATTTTTACTGTTTTTTTTATGGAGGAAATCAGTTATAAAAGCCAAATATGAAAAGAAATTACATATTTATTGCGCAAAAGTACATATTTGGTTGAAATCTAGTTCAGAAATTAAGTTTTCACAATTAGGACAAGGTAAGTAAACTAATTTAAGAAATTTTATTATTTTATTAAATAAGGATCTTAATTTACTTTCATATTCATTAGGATGTCCAAAATAAATAAAATTTTTCGATTTTTTGAAAACTTGAGCTGGAAATTTTGTTCCTTTGATGAAAAGAAATGCCATGTTTTTACTTTATGAAAAAATGTAGGTCGTTTTTTTACAGAAAATTATCTATTAGTGATACAAGTCCGCAAAACAGATGTTTGTTTACGAGTGCGAAGAACTGAAGGCGTATGATGAAATCGCGCTATTTTTTGCAACAACCGTTAGAGAAACTTGAACTTTCCATGCCACTAAATGATGCGCTAAGTATCGCATTCCAGTCGACGGTGTGAAAATAATATTGGCGCATGCGCACTTTAGAGACAAGAAACTTTGCGCACCAGCAGAGTTGAGAGGTTATGTCACAGGGCTTTTGTTGTCACTGTTTCGAAGCAACTTTTAGCATGCAACTTTCTCGAGCGGTTGTTGCGAAAAATATTGTGTGATACGTGTACGCACAGGCGAATGCTAGCCTGTGTGATTTTATCTTTCCTTTGCCTTCAATGCTTCGCACTCGTTTTTAGCATACGCACTCGTGTGTGAGCTCTCGACTCATGCTTCGAGTCTTCGGCTCATACTAAGAAATTCACACTCGTAAGCAATCATCTGTATTGCGCACCCGTATCACTCATAGCTATTATGTAACCCAAGCATGGTTTACGCACTTTTCCTGTCTGCTTTCCGTCCTCAAAGAAGATCTTTCTGCGACGGTGAAGTGAAGCAGCGAATGCTTATGCGCACAGTACAATGAAGATAATTTTTAGGTCCTACGCATGGAGTAATAGTGAGGAGACCCAATTGTGTGTCAGAAAAATGGTCGCCATTCTTCCGGACATTGTTCGAGGGAGGACGTACACTGAATTCCAAGGATGCCGCCTCGTTTTGAGTGGAATATCTGCGAGATGTTCTTAATTGGTAGGTTTTTGGGGGTAAATTTGAACCATGAATAACCCGCCAATCAAAAAACTCTCGCAGATATTCCACTCGAAACAAGGCGCCACCTTTACAATTCAGCGTACGTCCTCCCCGAAAATTCGAAGGTCATTTTTTATTTGCTCGCGCATTGTCGCTTGGTCTCCTTACTATTACTCCATGGTCCTATGACATAAAAGTGCCTGAGGGTGTGTTGCGCGCATGCGCATTCGCTGTCACGTTGTGTATGATTTATCGACGTGTCAGTCCAACCTCAAACATCAGAAATGAAAAACTTGTGGACCATACTTTTGTTACATAAAGTAACGTGTGCACCAAGGAGGCAAACATCTTTTCATCCTTATAGGATTAAAAAAACTGAGTTGGCCTCCTAGGTACACAACATGCTATTGTAACTGCTGCGCTTGCGCATTTTGAGCGGAAATTGCTTTGCAGCACGGTTAAGCGTGCGGAAAGTGATGCCAACGGAAATAATCGTAGATATGATAAGCTAATTGTATTGATCATTGACAGACTGATTGTGAGTAGTGATTGGACAAACCCGAAGCGGTAAGTTACCATAAATTACTGATAAATAACCACAAATTACCGCAAAATTCCGAAATTTTCTGATCACCCTCAATTTTTGAAGTTGCCAGGAATTTCCGGAAATTTTGGACATCTTCGGATTCCTGATATGTATTTTCAGTAATGTATAAATTTACCAGAAATATTCCGTAATATTTTCCACCGCCGAATTGGATTCAATTTGCAGTAAAAGATCACTAGCACAAGATGTTTTAAAAAAATTTTAATTTTGTTCGAAGGTCATTATTGAGTTTTGAAGATAAAATATTGTAATTTAATCGAAGAAGAAGCTCTAACACTTCAAAAATAGAAACAGTTTAAGATTAGAGAATTATTGTAATATAAGACTAATCTTATTCTATGTAGTTGAGATTAGTGTTCAAATGTACAAATATCTTTTGCTTTACTGTTCTTTTACTGTAGCTTAAACCTTATCTACATTACTTTCCAACAAAATATGTTTAAGGTATAATGAAAAAATTGAAAATTTTGATTTCTATTGGGCACTCTAATATTTAGTTTAATTCAGTTTAATATAGATTGTAATTTATTTTTATATCTAAAAATTAAAATGCGATTCCCCTTGGTGTTTTTAAATTACATTATCAATAGAATCGGATCACAAACATAAATTACTATGTAAATTTCGAGCTTTATTTTATATCCAGACTTCCACTTTTAGTCATACGAAACTCATGCATAATCATTAAGCAAGTCACTCTGGATAGCTCGAAAATTTTATTTTTGTATATTTATATTGCGTTGTCACGAGGCGAAAATCAGTTCACTAACTAAATTTGCCGAAGGACTTTGGTATGGTCAGTCAACGTTGAAACTATTACGGAATTGCTGGGTAAACTATACAAGCCCAGGGTGATTTGTTTCTGTCCGTCAAGAGCAGTACTTTTCTCTCGAAAAAAATTGAATTCGTTTGTTGAATAGTACCTGAGATGAATAACAGAGTAATACATTTTTATGTTTTAAAAGGGTTTTTAGCTTGTATTTTATGTATTTGAAATTTTATTCAATTGTTATGTGATTAAATATTTATTTTCGAAAGAGCACAGTAGAGGTAAGCTTCCGAAAACACCACCTCAAACTTTTGAATTTCCTCTGCTCTTGGAGTTTCCTTTTGGGTCCTAAAGGAAAAATGTAAAAGGAAATTTTTGCCAAATTAACAGAAAATTTTGTATTGCTATTTTGAACTTAAAAAAAGCAGTTTCTCAGAACATATGGAAAAATGTTGGTCTTGGAGCAAAGTGTATTTCAAAATATTTTCCTCAAAAGACCAATATTTTTCGAGATATTTCTAAAAACAGTTCAAGAAAAAATTTTTTAAGTTTTAAATGGCAATAAAATATTCTCGCTTGTTTTTTAACGTGAAAAATCCTCCTACATTTTTTCTGTAGGACCACAAATAAAACACCAGGATCAGTGAAAAGTCAAAATTTTGAGGTGGCGTTTTCGGAAGTTCAGCAAACAGTAGCGGCTTATCGTGAATTAACTACTTTCAAATCTTTTCTGTAAATTAATTATTGCAGAATCGTCTCTTCTACATTTTATATAAAATATGTAAGTCATGACTTATATCGTATTTAATGTAAGTTTATGTAATATACGAAGGTAATTTACATTTGAATGATATAGATTTATCTCGGCCGCAAATGTCCATTCAGAAAATTTAATCGACTTTTTATTTGATCGAGAATCATGGTAAGAACTCACATACAAATAATAGTTGATCTAGTGTATTTTAAAGTTGAATGAAAAAATTCTTTCATATCCATTTTTCTTTCTGTGCTATATAAAATTTACTTTGAATGCACTGAGAGTAGAGAAGAATAAGATGAATATAAATAATAATGTAAATAATTAAAACAAAATTTTCAAAAATGTGTATCTCTTTTCTTTCATGACAAAATATTTGAAAATATTTTGTTTATAATGAATTTTTATGAAGAATAAAATTTATAGCAAAAGAAGGCAGCAGCATGGCTCAAAGGCTAACGTACTCATCGATATTTTTATCCGAAGTTGAGCAGCCACGCTCTCATGTGCTCGAATCCCAAAGCGGGAAAACGAAATTGCAAACGATTGTCCGAAATTTCACTTCCTTTCCATACATTTTTGTCATTGTTTTCTGAATTTCTCTATTATTTAAGCATGAAAAATTGACATTTATTCCTGCAGAAACATCTCTTCCTACTTGTATTTAAACAAGATTATCACGTAATTTTTTTCCAATTAAAGCAAGATAGATGTTTTTAGATCAGATTATCAAATTCTTTGAGAAAGAGAAACAATTTTTAGTTTAAATTTACTTAAACAACCAATATCTCCATTTGTTTTCCAGCTTATTATATTTAGTTAAAAAAGAAGAACAAATCGAATATATTCACACGGTTAGTATGTAGACTTGTGTGTTTTTTTAAGCTTTTATATTTTAAATATATTTAGCACCCCTAAAAATTAATTTCTTAGGGGAAAAAGTGACCCCTTATTTTTTTAGATTTTAAGAAGATATTAAGTGGTAGCTTAAGGTCAATTTATTCAAAATGGTTGTTTCAGATTGAATTAACTGTATTTGTTTTTGATTTCGTTCTGGCAATCATTAGTACAGTAAATCTGTTATTTTTGTGGGGAAAAAATGACCGAAGATATTTTATTTCATAAATCGCTAGTGGGGCATGTGAGTTCTTGCGATGCACTGTTTTTTGAAATACGGCGCTTTGAATTTCTAATGTCGGGTTATATTCTTGAGAAGTACAGTAAATTTGTCTTTCTTTTTGTGAAAAAATATACCCGCAGCTATTTTATTTTATAAATTGTTACCGGGGCATTTGAATAACCGGAAACCAAAAAGTCGACCCCCCCCCCACTTTAAGGCGTTTTGATAAAACTCAAAATGTTTTTGGATTTGATTTTTCCGTTTTATTCCATATAGTCGCTGCGCTACAATCAAAAATTCACAAAATAGAGGGCACCAAAATTGCCAAAAATCAGTTTTTGCTCTTTTTCAACCCGAAGAAAAAATTTTTACCATCGCAGTAGATTCAATTCAATAAAAAAGGAGTTTTCCTGCTCTACAACTTGAGTTACCCTGATGGTAAAAAATTATTTTTTTCCTCATTGAAAAAGAGCAAAACCTGATTATTGGCAACTTTGGCGCTCTCTATTTTGTATATTTGCGGTTGAAGCGCAGCTACTGCATTAGATAATTTTTAGATAATACTGTCCTCTGCATTTTTTACTTGAAAATTTTTTCTTTACGACCTCCCATTCTCACGGAAAATCAAATCTAAAAACTTTTGGACTTTTTTCAAAACCCCCAAAGGGGGGAGTCCCGAAAACTTGGTTTCGTGCTATTCACGTGCCCCACTAATGATTCATGGTATGAAATAGCTTCGGTCATTTTTTCCCTAAAACGAATTTTTTCATGACAGATTTACTGTACTACATGGATTATGTTTTTTATACTAGTAAAATATTGAACTCTGATATTTTAGATATCAATAATAATAATTGAAGATCTCCCGAGGTCATTTTCTTTTGAGAATGCTGGAACGAAATGAGAAGCAAATAGAGCCAATTCAATCGGAAACAAGCATTTTGAACAAAATTGACCTTTCACGACCTCTAAATATTTTTTTAAATTCTGACAAAAATCAGGGATTAATTTCATGCCCAAGAGGATCAATTTATAGGGACGTCAAATTAATTTTTGAAAAAAGCTTAAAAAATGCTCCCTAATCTGGACACCCCTTCTTCAGCATTTATTTGTAAACTGTTGATTTTTTTAATTCGGAGTGAAATTTTTTTTTTCGAAAATTGCACGAAATCTCTAAAATTCTACGTGTAACAAACTCAAGATAAAGAAATTATTTATATACTCTAAGAAAATATTGAAAGTAAGCTTCAAATCTCAATGTTTTCATAAATATTCATAACATGAGAACTAATGAACATTTTTCAAAGTTTTTGAATTTATTTTGAAAGGGTAATTTTTACAGAACATTGCTAATGTATTAATAATAATTGAAAATTTTTCTCGCTCTATGGGGTAATGCTTTCAACTTAAAAATAAAATTGCGTAAAAATTTGAAGAATCCTTATATCTAGAAAAATGTGTTGAACATTAGTTAATTAATAATGGTTTAGCCTGTATGGAATTTTAATAAAAAACTTGTCAATTGATTTCTCATATGTTTTTTCTTCTGATTAATTATAAATGCTTGAATTTGCACAGTATAAATTTTTTAATTCATTAAAAAAAGAGCTTGAGAAATGCTCTCTGTTGTGGACAACCCCTTCTTCAGCATTTATTTGCGGACTGCTAATCAAGCTTCAAATATCAATGTTTTTAAAAATAATTATGACACTTGAAATAGTGAAAATTTTTCAAAGTTTTTGGATTTTTTTAAAAAGGTTAATTTTCACTGAACATTGCTAATATATTGATAATATTTTACGATTTCCCTCTCTCTATGGGGTACTTTTAACGTGAAAATAAAATAGCGTAAAAATTCGAAAAAATTTGTCAATTGATTTTTTATGTTTTTTTTTCTGAATAATTAGAAATGCTTGAATTTCCACAGTATTCAATTCAAATTCCAGCAACGTTCTGTGAAAATGTACCCTGAAAATGATCACAACAATTTTGAAAAATGTTCATTATTTCAGAAGTTAGTTATATTTTTATAAAACATTGAGATTTGACATTTTGTTGCAATGTCCTCTCATCAAATTTACGTAATGCCTTCACCTTGTGCTTATTAAACGCAAGATTACACTTGTCAACAAACATGACCTATGTTCCAATTGAATGCGACATATAATTTCCAAATTACTTTTAGATACTGAACACGAATCTGTCTTCTATTTTGCCATCAGGTGTTGTTCAATAGATATTTGCAACTCAATTGATAATTAAAAAAGCTTTTAATAATTTTTTTATGGGTCAAAACGATTTTTTTTACATGTGTCCAGTCATTTCGATACTTTTTCAAAGCAAATTTGTAATATCACCTGTTCTTTACAACAGCTACAACGGTTCCTGGAATAATTTCAGAAAATTAAAAAAAAATGCACCACAAATTGAATATGCTCTATTCTAATCAATATTTAGTTTTTTAATTTGAACTGGACGAATTTCTTGATTTTCTCAAGCCAAACAATAATCTGAAATGGAATTGGAATTCGGGTAATCCGTTCTTGAGATATAATGAAAAATCTGCACCATTGTTTACGAATGGGTCAAAGTTCAGTAACGCATCAGCCTATATGCTTCAAGGCACTCAAAATTACTTGCCCTGGGGTTTGTTTGAGTTGCTGATACCCAATATAAAGTTAGATTTTAAGAATTCCAAATAGCTGATCCAATATAGCGGACATATATAAGCAAACTTTTTATCATCAAGAAACTCGGTGTGATAACTAGAAACTATTCACCGTGGGGTTTTTAGGATGGCTGATAGCGAATTAAAGTCAGTTTTTCAAAATTCCAAATGGCTTAGCCAATATATGGCCAACTATACGCAAAAAGTTGTTTTTATTTTCATGATATTGGCTCAATCATTTAGAATTTTGAAAATCTGACTGCAGATTCGTTATCAGCGACCCAAAAAATCCCATAGCTAGTAATTTTAATTTATCACACTGAGTTTCTTGAAATTAAAAATTTTGTTTACATATTGTCCGCTTTACTAGATCAGCCATTTTAAATTTTAAAAAACTGACTTCAGATTCGATATCAGCGACCCAAAATACCTCAGGTTGAGTGATTTTGACTGCTTTGAAGCATATAGGGGTGCCAATTTATCATGATATCTCAAGAACGGATTATCCAAATTCAAATCCCATTCAGACTATAGTTTAGCAATAAAAAATTTAAAAATTCAGCTCTAGTTCGTATTAAAAAACTAAATATTAACTAGAATTGAGCCTAATCAATTTTTTGTAAACTGTTGTCATTTTTTAATAGTTTTTTAAATAGTTTTTTCCGCAACTGTTGTACCTATTGTAAAAAAGACGTGATATTTGAAATCTGAATTGAAGAAGACATCGAAATGACGCATGTGTAAAAAAATTCGTTCTGACCCCTGATCAAATTGTTAAAAATTCTTTTATTAAAAAGCTGAGTTGCAAATATCTATTAAAATATACCTGATTGCAACAAACAGATGATAGATTCGTTCTCAGCATCAAAAAACACTTTGGAAATGATGTGTCGCATTCACCGGGAACATAGGTCATTCCGGCGTGGAACAATTGCATGGTAGTCTAGTGTCAAGTCTGGCCCAAATATGGCTTCATCTAGTTCGTCTAATCTGGAAGGTTTGATCTATCCGAGGTCTGGCTCTGGTCTGGTCCAGGTCTGGTTTTATCTAGACCGTCTAATCTGAAAGGTCTAATCTGGCCCAGGTCTGGCGCTTATCAACCCTCCAGAAGAAAAAAAATTTCCAAGTTCAATCAGCACATTTTTTACATATTTTTAAGAACTGACAGGCTGTCTAAAATGATGGTAAGTAAGAAATGCATCCAATCAAAACAAGCCTCTTTTCTTATTACCTTGACAGTCTGGTCTGGCCCAGGTTTGATGCTGATCTCTTTTCCAAGAACAGACAAATTTTTAAGTTTGATCATCAAATTTTTTTGTACATATTTTGAAGAATTGATAGGACGTCTAAAATGATAGGAAATGAAAAATTCACACTATCAGACCAGATTTGGTACTGATAAGCTATCCAAGGCATACAAATTTCCAAGTGTCTATCAACAAAATTTTTTGTATAAATTTCGGAAAGTCGACAGACTGTCTAAAAAAATGAAACAAAAGT
>JAUMHM010000085.1:55182062-55194646 GCA_032362435.1 Melikaiella ostensackeni
ATATCGATTATGATGAATAAACTTGTATTTTTGATTTTAAAAATAAAGTCCTAAAACTTTTTGATCAAGGTGGTATCCACAGATAAGATAATTCCTGTAAATGAATGCAAAATAAATGAGTACATGACAACATTTCTTCTCATCACATTTCCGGTTTTGAATCATTATTTTCTCTCCAAATTATACGCCCTAATTTGAATGCCTTTATCAGCGGTTTTAGATGGTACAAACTAGTTGAAAGTTTGAGGGTAGTGCGTGAATTTAAAGATGAAATGTGGAAATGACAAATGTCGACTATTTGCATCCCAAAATCTGCTTTTCCGGTGGCATAGCACCACCATCTGGCAGTACCATCGCATTCGCGGTCTTATCGACTTTTAACCCAGTTTCCACTCACTGAGAATTGTTATGATCTATAAGAAAATCATATATAAGGCGTCGGTGCGGCGCTGTTACTTCTAAACCGTAAAATGCATTTATACGGTTTATGACCGAAACCGTAAATCCTTCATTTCACCTCCTTCTTCCCAAAGATCTAAGCTTCAAGCATGCTCTCTATTAATTCTCGATTACCTTTAAATCTCACGATTTCCTCATTCATAATAGAAAAACTACACCAACATTCTCGCTTTACGGTATTATGCCTTTACGAGTACACAATACACAGTTGAGTTTTTAAAAATTTACTTTAAAATTTAGGATCAAGAGAAGATTACATGATAATTTAATGAGTCTTTAGTTAAGTGTCGAATAGTACTGAAATAACAACTTCAGAAAATTTTCTTAGCTTAACTTGAAGTGTCTTTTAAAATTTTATTTTTTGCTTTATAGTGAGACGAACGACGTCAATACCGGTCTTCTCGTCGAAGTTTGGAGCAAAGGAATGCTGTGGGACCGAGCCTTAGGTTATCACTACATTCCACTGCCGGAAGTTTCCTACTCGAATGAGGTAACAAATAATGAAAGCTACGTAAGACAAAATATCAATGTTGAAACACAAGAGGAGACATACGAACACCAAACACAGGAATATTTACAAGAGATTTTATGATACGGTACACATATAATAACTAAATTTAATTTTGTCATGATTCCCCTTCCGGTCAGTATATTAACTGGCAGAATATTTGGCATAAGTAATTGGGAGTAATAGATAATTAATGATTTTTCTCCGGTTTGGTATTGATAAGTATTATCGATGCCCCTACCGGGTTAGTAGCTAATAGTTAGAAGTTTAGTAGTTAGTAGTTTAATTAGTAATAAATCATGGTCCCAGTTAAATAGATCAGTATTACACACAAAATGACCAACTATTGGGCTAGAAAATCGCATCAAAATGTTGCACAATAGTTAGCTTCCATTTGCTACATAATGTAGTTAGTTATCAGCCGCTTTCAACGCTTTATTACCTTGGGTTTTCGTGTGTACCTATTGATACATTCGTTACATTTTGGGGATGGCATAATTTTGCCTACAAAGCGAGATCCCGAATGTTTAAAAATACCGAAAATATAATTACTTAATATTAATTCATAAATAATAAATATTCTGAATAGTTTTTATTTATCTTCAGTAATTTGAAATTTCGGTATTCTTGAACATTCGGGATTTTTGTTTTTCGACAAAATTATGTCTTCATACCTTTTCCCATTTTGAAAAGTTTCATATTATTTACAATACATAATTTGAGTAGGGGAAAGTTGCCCACAGGGAGTCAGAAACATTTAAACAAAATGAACCCGAAAAGTTAAGGACATGTAAATGAAATCTAGTCCTTCATGTATTTAAATCTCAAAAGAAAAAACCTTCTTATGTAAGCATTTAAGAAAAAATTACCAATTTATAAGACCATGCCATTTGAGTTTCTGTGTACCCTCGAGTGCACACAGACAGTCACCCGTTGCATTCAGTAAATGAAGCTTTTTAAATAGGTTTAGTCTTTGATATATGGTATTCATTTACTTGGTTCATCTTCAACAAAAACTTTCGTTGAACTTGAACTATTTGATATTTACTGAGAAATATGTAATATTGATCTGACTTATAAATGCACATTATGTACCTGCTGAACATTGCTTTCGTAACATTCCCTCAATGAAAGATTCCCTCATGCATTTTGATGACACTAACCTCGATATTTTAAAAAATTATCTCATCGGCTCTCCATAAACCCTGAAACTTTGTTTACCAAATAACGGTTTATTATTTTAAATTCAGGCATAAAACCTTTATTTGCCACAAATAGCATGAGAATAATGTTTCCAGATTGTAAGTATAGAAATAGAAACATTTTTAATAGTCTTGTTTTTCTCAAATATTAGTTGAAAGTATGAAATAAAATCAGTGTGAAGTGTTAAAAACACATTTCATTTAAAATATAACTTAAATACGAAAAGCACGCGAATATAACTTTTCTAAAAGACATCAATATAACAGAGTAATAGATATTCAGTGATTATGACATTTTATTAAATATTTTCCAATACTTATTTATTATTTATTTATAAACACTTTATTAGATAATTTGTTAGATATTCATTTCATATATCTGTACACGCCAAACATCTGTGGACAACTTTCTCCTATAGCAGGTCGAGTCTTGCATTATCAAAACTCAAATACAGAAGACCATTGCTTCAGCTGATGAGGAATTATTTAAATTCTTAGTTTTAGTAGAAAATCTTATCCGATCACGATTCCAATGAGAACTTTTCCTGTTTCGAACGCTTCTATTTTTAAATTATTTTATTTTGAAAACCAATTGCAAAATCGTTTAATTTTCAAAACTTGAATTTTAACTTTCAATTTTCTGAATTTTTAATTGGTTAATTCAGACCGTCACAAATGTGGAAATGTAGAATTTTAAATACTTGTTTCAAATCTGTCCGCGAGTCACTTTTTCACTCTAGAATGCATTTCAAATTTATTACTTTCAGATTGAATATTATTTAAAATTGTTTGGTTCAAAATTCTATAATTTAGAAATCAAGTCCTTAAAAGCTCAAGAAAATTTAATTCACAATGTTCAAAATTGAATAATTTTACGTCGAAAGTTGATAAATTAGATAATTTCAAATCTATAGTGTTTAGCTGAATGTTTTGAGTCGGAAATCTTCGGTATTGAATAATTAGAAAAGAGCGTTTAAAATAAAGGAAATTGAATTGAAAATGTTCAATAATTTTTTATTCAAGCCTCCGAAGTTTTTGATTTTTTTTTTATAAATTAAAGGTTTACAGTTGCATCAACTGATAGGGACATTAGCGCCGTGTTGGAACATAACACAATTACAATATCATCTGACCTACGATGACTCCGTGAACATTCGAAATTGTTTGATTTCAAATTCAAATCGTTCAAATTTATAGATTTAAGAATTAAAACTTTTTATTAAATTCTAATTATTATTACGGGCCAATCAAAATCCAATATTTTTAGATTGAAAGGTTTAAATTGTGAGTGCTTGAAATGGAACAAAATAGGAATTTATACGTCACTGAATAATTTTGAATTGAATCTTTCAGGATTATGATTTTCTTATTATTCCAATTTGAAAATTAAAGTCTTTTGATACTTAAATTGTTATAAATTCACTACACTCAAAATGAGATGGATCAAGTTTGAAATTATGAGAACAAGTTTGAGAATTAGACAATTTCAAATTAAAAGCGCGCCCAGTTGTCCAGTTTTTAATTAGAATCTTCAATTTGATTGTTATTCTGTTTGATGACCTTGAAATAAAGATTGTTCAATTTTGGAGTTGTACAATTTGAAATGTTTGAGTTTGAAATTTTTCAACTCAATTTTAGAATTTTTCCACATTAGACTCATTAATTTAGAGATTCTCATTTGAGCACTTAACATGTGACGTTCAGCAAGCAAATACCTATTTTTTCGGTATGGACTTACATACAGGGGCATGTAGCCGGATAAATTTTTGACATTTTAAGCCCGGTTATCGAGAAAAACTCATTTAAAGCTGGCGAGTGCCATAAGCGCACCTGTTATATTTTTTCTTCAATCATGAAATGTACCCACTTCTGGTCATTTCCAGAATATAAATATAATATCACTAGATAGAGTATAATTTGAAGTATGATTTACCGTCGAAGACAAGAAGTCGATATTTTTTACCCTCCCATTCACAAAAACGTGAGTATACTCTAAACTATCCCATGTAGAAATCGCGATTGGGATTTGGAAGGGCCCGGCTAGTTTTCCCTATTTCTGATTTGGCGCTGACCGGAAAAAATAAAAAGTGCCTGGCTAGTTCTATAACGGTGTTTTAGTCCGTCTCTATCTAGAATTTCTAGCCAGTTCCTTACAGGAATACCCTTCCACCGCCCGTCAAGACCCTTTCTGTTTTCCGGTACGTTCAACATTCAAATGTGATATAAATATATGTGAAAAACGATTTGTGAACAAAAAAATGGATAATATTTAAATGCATACCAATTTTGGATACATAATTTCAAATGTTCATATTTTGTTGCTTGAAAATCGTTTTTTAGTATATATTTGTATCACATAACGTGGGAATGTTGAGCATTTGCACTCAACTGTGGCAATTCATTATTTTCCACTGGCTTTCACTTACACTGTACAAATTTAACAGTTTCCCTTATATCATATATGTTAAAAATAACTAAAGTATAATTTAGTGAATACAAACTTCTGAAGATAGCACTGCAGTATATATGTATACACTGAATTCTCGAGTTAGCGGGGGTCTCGGCCATTGCTTACTTTCACCGTGAGACTCTCCCCAGAATTTCTATGATAAAAACAGTCAGGGCCATATGAACCCTTTCCAGTAGGAATATATAATATTAATCAACTGTATTTTGTACAAATATAGATTCTTGTTATCATAAAGGATGGACCTTTTTTATTAATGAAGAATAATTAATAAAAAGAGGATTTTCCGCGTGTATTTAAAAATAAATTACAAATATGTACGCGAGTGAGCGAGCTGCCCGCTTTATCGCTACAATATTGCGTGATTGCCTCAAGGAAGCCGCGCGTCTTCCTCTGTCCCCCGGGCTCCCTCGTCCACGAGTGCGAGCTAGCACAATTCTAGGGACGCAGTAAGACGAGGGGCGATATATCGAGAGTTGAGTTTATATAATGTAGCGCCATCTTCACAAATTTCATCTGGGGTATGCTGACTAAGGCCCGACTAGTTGACAAATGAGGTGATTTCTACATGGAAAGATCGACAAAGTGGGTCTCTAGCTTCCGGAACGTCACAAATTTTAAATTCTTTAGTTTGGAGGACTTGAATTTAAGCAGTGAAATGACCGGTAAAAATGTTTGAAAACCAGACATTTTTTCTAAGCCTTGAGTGGCCACCATATAACAGTTTACTAATGTATTAAAATTGATCCATAAGATAATCCGAGAGAGGTTCATTTGAAGAGGATCTCTTGTTAATTAACCAATAACAGTGGTAGCCCATTGGGGTCGTATTTTACCTTCCAATTGTCATCACCGTATATTCGGTCACCTTATATTTTCCGGATTATCGCAGTCACTAATTTAATCGACCGGAAATGGAGTCTGGCACTTCAGGCACCACAGTACAGTAGTTGGGGTAGATGTCATTATTCAGTACACCAGGTCTGTAGGTATTCTCGACACATGCGCATCTATTTTAGTTCTCTTGCTTGAATAAAGTCAAGTTTTGCTTTTGCTACGAGTACTCAATAAGCGGTGCATGGATGTACTATACAAATAGGTATTGAAACAATAGAAATGGGACAGCTCTTGTAAAAAGACGTGACGCCGTAGTGATGCGCTAACTATACACGTGTACACACCTCATCATGAAACAGACGTTACAAGATTCACAGATATTCGTGCATGAGTTTCTAAAGTCGTACAAAAACACAAGTGACGTATTCAACTCATAAAGGACGCTGGTCTCAATTTTTAAATTTAAGATTATTTTGAAATTTAGTATTTCGCGTTCAAAATCCTTTTAGGACATTTTGATGATCAAATTATTCCAATATCATTATTAAATATTAATTTTGCTCTATAGAGGCAAATTTTATGTCCAAAAAATTATAAATTAGCACGGATTTGAGTGTTCCACTCTGCTGAAAAGAATTCCCCACCACTCTCAGCGCTCCGTGACTCGGTGTGTAGCTTGCAAGATTGCGATTTTTTCTGGTTTTAAGAAATATGCGTCGTTAGAAAGTCTCCATATCCTTACAGGCGAATTGTACTAACGGTGGAATAAGTTGGATAATAGAAAAGAAATATCTTATTGCGATACAGAAATCCCTGTGTTTTTGGGCAATATAATAATGCGTTTGACCCTGGAAGAAAAAAAATTGGGGTATTTTTTTAATGGACTGCGATCGGTGTCGGACAAATGCTGCGACAGAAGTATGGGATTTGAGGTGGCCACACTGCGGAAAGAATGAATTGCTGTCTGGAGCGATTGATGCAGATTATATTACTCCCTCGGGACTAATCGGTTCCGTAAACAAAATTTGATCTGCGTCCAATGAAGCCACTTCATACACTTTGAAACGTACTCTATCCTAATTTATATTGAATTATAGAAATCAAACTATACTAGTCTTTTGTTCTATATTATTAGGATTGTTCAATAGACCTTTTCATTTAAGAAAATCGCTAGAGTGCATGCTGGGCCATTTTCAAATGTTTCGGGCACTTTTTACAAGAGAGGAAAACACAATGATATGCCATATCTTTTTCCCACTTACAAAACGGAAGTAAAAACTGATCGAAACATTTGAAGGTATTCATGAAGTCGCGTTTGCTTCGCTCTTAAATGAAATGATCTATTGCTATCTTTTAGAGGTTATGTTTGAGTGTGGCTTCAGAGCTCTCAGACCGCGGACACACAGAAATAACTACTGCGCAAACTCCGTCAGTCCGCGGTATGGCGAAAGCTCTGTGTGGCTTCGTAATTTTGGCGCGAAATTTAAATTATTAAATTCTCTTTTCGTTTTAAATCTTTCAATAACTATGCTAAACATTTTAGATAGTAATATGGTTCAATGAGTGTTTGCTGGTCGTACAAATTGAAATCAATTGCTGCATCGTCGAGCTACTTTCACGAACCACAGCTTTAGATTAGGCTCGCCCAATCATCATCGACCCATGTTCACCAGTGATGACTAAATCGCTTGATTCGAAACCGACCAGACGCTATCACTAATGTAATTATTGACCCTTGTATTCGTCAAGTTTTTGAAGCTGGTCTGAAGAGCCACCGATAATATAATTAAACGAGAAATAGTTATATTTATCAGAGACACCGCTTTACTCCACAAATTTAATACAATTTTTCTACTGTCAGTTTTATTCGCCATTTGTTGATTAACCTACCCTACTTGCTTACTTCATTTAATTTACAACTTTGCTACAACTTCCTGTCAAGAGAAAACCTTGTTTCTCATGTCTATAACCCGTTGCTCTTTTTCTAGGAAATTTACTAGAAAATCTGCAACATAAGCTAGAAGGAAAATCAATTAGAAGCACTCTTTTCAATGCCATTATCTTAATCGTCATTATTTTTCGAACTGCATAGCTGTTAGAATCTATTTTGATTTCATTTAATCGTCAGTTGTTTTTTGATTGACTAATAAGACTTAATAATTCTTTCTTTCCGAAATAGGTTATATATGCCACGATTGCGTTAAATTTTTGTGAAAAGGGATATAATTGTGAAGAGAAAACTTGAATAATAATTGACTTCCTTTTTGCATTCTATTTTACAAAAAAATCAGTCTTAATCTTTATCTTATTTCAATTATAAATTGACAAATTCAGAAAGATATATATTCGAATTAAATACTTAATATATAAATTAAATAGAAAAGGAGGTAAAACCTACTTTGAATTCATTGCTGAATATAAGGCACAAAAGGAGAACATCTTTTCAGAAATAAGACAGTCAAGTTGTTGGACAATGTCCGTTTTTTTGTACTAAAACTTCAATTTCGTTTTCCAATAAACTGGAGTTCACTTGAGTTTAATTCCTTCTGCTCTTTACCTTCTTTTCTCCTACGCTTTCTTCTCAGAAACTCGTTTTGTATTTCTCGCAGGGCAAAATTTCCAGCCCAGAAAGCCTCTCACGTAAATTGTAGATCAGCAAATCTTTCATTTTCATTGAGAATGCTTTCTAGAATCACTTTTTAATGATTTTAAGGGGTGCTTCGAAAGAGCACCCTTCCTGCACGCAGAGAAATGGAATAGAAAAATTGGATCTTCGGTACTATTAATTCGAATATCTATTCCTACATTTTTTTGGCTTGAGGCTCTTTTATAGTCGCATTTACGGCTATGGTAGAAAAGGAAAACTTTTGAATTCGAGACTTCGGAACAACTGCAGGATATTTTTAGCAACAATTTTTCCCGTTTATCAATTTTCTTTAGCAATTGGAAAGAAAAGGAAAATGAGGATAATAATAATTGAATGCGAGTTTTCAGGGTCGCCACTGCACCGGGAAACTAAGAAATTCTTCAGAATAGCTACAATTCCAAAGGGAACTTCTAATGTATGGATCAAATTAACCATTTCAGTTTTCTTTAAGTCTCCAAGTTTTCATTTGTTCAATTCGAAACTTTCATTATTTGAAACCTTGCAATTTGAAATATATACTTCAAGCCTGCCAGCAAGTCAGTTTTTCGCTTTTAGTAGAATTTGAAATTCATTCCTTTTGAATCAAAATATAATTATTTTGTTCTATGAATAAAATTGTTTGGTTTTTATTTTAAATTTCTTGAAATTGTATTATTTAGAAATGAAGGGCAATTCAAGAATTTTTAATTTACAACATTCAAAATTGAGTAATTTTTGTTCTTAAAATGATAAGCTAGATAATTTTAAATCTCTAAAATTCAACAATTGTTATTTGAATCCTTCTATAGATTTAACAAGTTTATTTCAAATGGAAAATGATAGCACACAGTGTGTACTACACACTAAATCCCTAGGTGACAAATTTCGATCCAAAAATGAATTAAATCGTTGCACAATGGAAAGACAGTTAACATCAACAATGATTTGATCCACTTTAGGATCAAAATTAAACACCTTGAAACTTAGTGTGTACCCAGTTGAAATTTTCCTCACGGGAATTCTTGTCAACTAATTAATTTCAAATTTAAATATTTGAAATTTTACAGTTTTAGATTGAAAACCTTTCATAGAACCTTGAAGGTTCTGCAAATTCATTTCAAATTGAAAGCCTTAATAGTTGCGCCATTTTGAGTTGGACGTCTTCAAAATTGAATAGCTATAAAAAAAGCGTTTGAAATAGGAGAAGTTTCAACTGAATGAGTTAAATAATATGGGATCGAAGCATTCGATACTGCTACGTTTTTTTAAATCAGACAAAGTGTTAAAATAAGAAATAAAATCCTTCTCATAGATATTATTGTCATTTCATTACATCAAAATCGAAAAATGTTCTACTAAAATCTTCAATTGAATTGAACGATTTCAAGCGAGAAGTACTTTGAATTAAACAAATGTTACTTTAAACGTTATTGTACTTTTTCAAGTTGAAATCCACGTATATTTGAATAATTTTAAATTAAAGACTCTAAAATTTTGCTCATTTCAGTTTACCTTATGAGTTGGACAGTTTAAATAGATTTTAGATAGGAAGTGTTCAAAGTAAAACAATTTTTGGATGGGATATTTCAAAATTTTTTGGTTCAAATTCAAATCGTTCAAAATTGTGCAATTTGAAAGTTAAAGACATCTCGATATTAGAATGAATATAAATTCACTACATTCAAAATCGAATAGACTGTCTGATTTAGAATTTAAATAGTTTAAACTTATAAAGTTTCCAATTGACAGCATTATTCATTAACTAATTAAATTGAAAACGTGCAAAATTGAATCACTTTACATTAAACATTTATGAATGAGAAAATTTAAATCGTTCAATCATGTAAACTTTCAAATTAGAAGTCTCAATAATTCAAAAACTTTCAGTGTTTTTTTCTAAATCTGTACAATTTTGATTGCCCTTCAGGTAAAGTTTTGAAAATTGAATTTTGAGAATTTTGAAAATTGACGATTTTTTTCATTTTTCTCCAATAAAAAAATATATACAGCAGCATTTCCTATGCATTTTTAAGAAGTCTAGACGATCGCAACCTATTTGCAAGAAAAAAAAGATTTTATTAACAAGATGTTAATTTCCTCAAAAAAGCGAACAAGTTTCAAATTGATAGAATACGGCTATTGAAAACTAGTCCCCCAAAGAGTCAAATAAAAATAATTTGAAACATTTTTGACTTGCGGAAGACCACCGTAATTGGAGAAAACTAACCGCCCAGGAAGAAATTTCCCCATATTTCCCTATTTGAAGCTGGGTTCTGAGAGGGTCCCTCCCAGAATTTATAGACTAGAAAAAACTCGTGGGGGCCCTGTCAGGCTCTAGTGAACAACTTCTTGCTTTGCATGGGCAAGGAACATTCAGCCAGATGATTATTAAATTGAAATATACTATACTCAGATTAGAAATAAATATTTAAATTTCTCATACATTGAAAAAACAATCAATAAATTTGCCACATTTATTTATTAAACCCTTGCAATATTTGAGACTTTAGTAACATCAAGCTAAAATTAAATATTTGTAGAAGAATGCAAAATTTATATTTTTGAAACAATTTTTTGCGAGGTAACAGAAGTTTTCAGAAGTTATGTAGTGCAATGAGACAAATTGATTAATGTTTTCTATTTTTACTATTTTTTTACCATTAAATTTCAATATCGAAAAAACCGTTACCTTCTGTTTGTGATTTCGTATATTCTAAACACGGTCTTACAATATAGCAAAAATTAGTTTCTCCACTCTGCAGTAGCTTTCATCGAATTAAAATGTTTCTGAAAATTAACTTTGTGATGTTTTTTGAATGTTCAGATTTAAGAAGATAATAAAAAATGTTTAAATAAATATATGATTTTTTTAACTTTATGCTTAGAATTTTTCGCAAAAAAATACTAGGCTCAGTAATAAATTTGAGATTTTCTTATCACCAGAACGTCAAGTATTCGAAAAGTAAACTATACTCGTATTTTGAATTGCCGCCTGAATGTTGCGCGCGACAGTCGACAGTGGCCCTTCTTTTTAGTTGGGGTCTGGAAGGGCAACCCCCACTAGAAGACTACTAGAAAGTCTAGTAGGGCCCACATCAACAAAAGCGTTACATTACCAATGGGGCTCCGACTAATTTTCCCTACTGCAGCCCGATTAGAAATGGGGAGAACTCTTTGGGGCCACATGAGAATCCTTTCAAAATTTCTGCACGGGCGTGTATCTCTGTTTTTGAACTTGGAAATTAAATTTCATATTATGACCGAACAAGTATTCATTCGTAGCCTTCGACGATTGAAAACTAGTCCCCCAAGCAGTCAGATGAAAATTATAAATAAAATTTTCGACTTGCGAAAGACCACTGCAATTGGAGAAAACTAACCGTGTATCTCTAATTTTAAATTTATAAATTAAATTTTATAATAGAACAGAATGAGTTTCATATTTCTAGCCTTCGGCTATCAAAAACTAGTTTTGCAAGCATTCAGAGAAAAATTAAAAATAACATTTTCATCTTGCCGAAGACCACTATACTTGAAAAAAAAAACTAACCGTCTATCTCTGTTTTGAACGTAGAAATTGAATTTTGTAATAGAATGAAGCAAGTTTCAGATTTTTAGCCTTCGGCTATCAAAAATTAGTCCCCCAAGAAGTCAGATCGAAATTATTTGAAAAATTTTCGACTGGTGGAAGACCACCGTAATTGGAGAAAACTAACCATGTATTTCCGATTTTGTTCTTAGAATTTCAAGTCTATAATAAGACCGAAAAAGTTTAACATTTCTTGCCTTCGTATATCGAAAACTAGTCCCCCAGGAAGTCAGATAAAAATTATTTTTAAAAATTTCGACTTGCGGAAGACCACCGCAATTGGAGATAACTAACCGTGTATCTCTGTTTTTGAAATTAGAAATTAAATTTTATAATAGAACCGAATAAGTATTATATTTCTAGCCTTAGGCTTTCGAAAACTAGTCCCGCAGGCAGTCAGATAAAAATTATAGGTAAAATTTTTGTCTTACGGAAGACCACCATAATTGGAGAAAACTAACCGTGTATCTTCGTTTTTGAATGTAAAAATTAAATTTTCTAATAGAAGCGAACAAGTTTTACATTTGACTAGTCCCCCAAGTGGTCAGATAAAAATTATGAATAAAATTTTCGACTTGCGGAAGACTTGTTCGATTCTATTATAAAATCTAATTTATAATTTCAAAAGCGAGAAATGTGAAGCTTGTTCGGTTCTATTATATAATTTGATTTCTAGTTTGATAATGGAGATACAGGGTCAGTTTTCTCCAATTACGATGGTCACCCGCAAGTCGGACGTTTTGAAAATAATTTTTATCTGATTCCTTGGGGGACTAGTTTTTGATAGCCAAAGACTGTGAATGTGAAACGTGCTCGCTTTGTCAAGGAAATTAACATCTTTGGAGAAAAATGATACTTCTTTTCTTGCTTGTAAATAGTTTTTGATCGCCTAGACT
>JAUMHM010000085.1:55211384-55221886 GCA_032362435.1 Melikaiella ostensackeni
TGTTAGTTAAACAAAATGTTTTTTGTCTTGTAAGCCCGCCAAAATTTTTTTACTTTTTTGAAGTTTTTTTTATAGGGTTGGGATATCTAGAAAATGCATATACCGTTATCAGTGGATTTAGAAAGAGCAAGAGGAGAGTAAGTAATTAAGTCGAAGTCTTTTAATTTATGCGACGCGTGGAAATAACTTGCAACAAGGTTGGTGCACATTTTTTTCACCTATTAGCATCAGCCTAGTACATTTATAACCAGTCTTTTCCCACTGTGCAGTGCACGGAATGCGTTGCTAAATTTAATGGGTTTTGACTGTTTTTTTATTATGATAACATAACCTCAAAAATAAAACAGTGTTATATAATGTATTTTTAAGGATTTAGATATTATCATGAGCAAAAATACTTTTTCCATGAAATTTAAAAAGGATTAGACCGTCAAGAAAATAGAAATTTCGTTTTTACCATTTTTTGCGAAATTTGTTGGGTTCAGAGAAACATGTGCAATACAGAAAAGGTGTATTTTTTAACGATGTACAACTTTTTCAAGACATGTTTTCTCCAAAGTCGATATTTATCGAGCCATCCCCAAGAACTGTTTTTTTTTTAAATCTTGAAATAGGCATAAAAAAATTCCTATCGATTTGGCCAAAAAATTCTTTTACAGTTTCATTTTAGGACTCGAATAAAAATCTTTTTTGCAATTTTTGCAAGTCAAAATTTTAAGATGGTGTTTTTAGAAGTTCAACCTCAAAATATTCATATTCTGGAAAATTGTGGAAATCTGAATGCTTTCAGCTTATTACAATTGTTCATTTTCAATGCGACAGATTTGAAATTTGAGTAGAATTACAAATATGTAATATCATAATTTATATTGACAATTTTGAAAAATTACAATTTTATATTCTTTAGTTTTAAAAGTTTTTACTTGAAAAATTATTTAAAAGTATTTTCAAATACTTAAAAATGTTAAATGCTTGATACAAAATTTGAAAACTTTTGCGGTTTTGAATGTTTCAATTTGAAAATTTGAATGACAGAATAATATTTTTTTTAAATGACGTTGAGGTTTCTTCCTGAGATTTGAGTGGCCATCCCGTAAATCAAACTGTGAGTAAAATTAAATTGTAATTTTAAACCAAATTGTGGTGTAAAAATGAATTGTGGTCTTAAGCGAAAGTAGAGTGAAACTACGATAAAGTGCATGAAAAACGATAAATGAAAATATAAAGGAAGAATTGCCTCAATGCCCCAATTTTATAGTTTTAATACCAATTTAATCTTTCTTTTCTTATAACGTTAAAAGCAGAGCTAACGAGATTCTGCAGAAATTCGATGTGGAAGAAATTCCAAATGAGCGGAAGTGCCGATGAGGTAGTCAGATAAAGAAAATTACTTTAACTGTTACCATTTATAGCCCCGAGTAGCGAGATCCTACCATGGTGACGGTAATCACAAAGAATGATAAGAATCTGAAGATAATTGATCGAGGTGTTTAAAGCAGATCACCTAATTCATTGCCAAAAACATTCCGGACTTCACATACGAGTTCAAATTTGAATTCAAATAAAATTGACATTTTTTGGCAATTGTCTCATAATTTTACGAAAAGAAATAAAAGCGTGAGTTGAAGCATTTGAAGTGCTCCTTAAACTTGTAATGGCTAAAAGTTTCTTTTCAACTTAGAGAAATTATTATATTATGAATCAAGCGTTTAAAAGGAATTCATCGATCAAACTCAAAATACGTTCATCACGAAATTCTAAACTGTATAATTTTCCTGCACAATATCTTTCCAACGATATGAACCTACAAATACGTAAATAAAAAATTATGAAACTCAAATAAATGTCATTTTCTTGCAACATATTTATATTCAATTGACTTCGAATTATGAATTCGAAAATTTCTTGATTCTTCTGGCGCCTGAGGAATTTCAGATTTGACCAAATTACAAACTAATCCAACCCCAGGCAATCCAACTCCCGACTATCCTTAATCCGGATTTGGTCGAATCTATCTATAGTACAGGTCCTGAGGCAGTAGATTTTAAGAAAAGATATGATTCTTATAACTGATTCTGAATCGTCTGCTTTTTTACAGGATGGTTCCGGACAATGGGTCAGCCTCGATTCCGAGTTGGAGATGAGAGGCGGCGAGGTAGTTGGCACGAAGGGGCCAACTGGCCACACTCTTCTCATCGACTGCCGTTTCGAACTACCATTTGGTAAGTCGCCTTTCAAAAAATGTATTTTCACGTATTTCAGTTTGGATGTATTCTGTTCTACTAGTTGTAAAAGAATAGCGAAAAATTGATGTGCAGTGGTTATTTGTAGCAGCTACTGTCTCAAGTGTCAACTTCATACTATCAGTTTAAGAAATATTAGCCCCTAACTTTAGAGTTCAATAACTTGTTTATCTTATTTTTCCATGAAGCGCATGACAAAATTTGTTTAAGCTTCAAATCAGTCTTATTTTATTTTAATACTCCAAGAACTATTATTTCAAAATATATTCTTTAAAATGAAGGGCCCCAGTATTTCCAGTTGAATTTAATAATATAATTAATGGAGAGATTACGATATCTAGGCCGCAAATTGTTAACGCGGATTTTGATAGGATTTTTTGTCAGAAAAACGAAACCGAAACTTACAAATCGATGTCTTGAATACTTTTGGACATATCAATTTGTTGATGTTAAAATTATTTATCATTTTTTTAATTTACACAAATCGTAAATGTAAATTCCGATAGGATTTTGTGCGAGAGAAAATTATTGTTTTTTTTATTTACATTAATTTAGTAATTTTATGAAAAAAACGAATCAAACTTCTAAATCGGTATCTCGATAAAATTTCGAAATATCCATTGTTTTTTATGCCAAGTGTTTCTTTGCGTCGCCACAAATTGTGCGAGCGTGTGGCATATCGACTATTGTCAGGGATTGGTGATAATTTTTGACCCCCCCCACCCCTTTTTAAGTGATCTCCCCAGGATTTGTGATAATTTTGTCAAGCCCCCTCTTCCGCGGATATCGTAATCTTGCCTAATCATTTTGGAACTATTATTGGCTGGAAATAGAAATACATTTTTTACTGACACTTGAGACACGAAGCTTCTTGTAAATAACTTGCTTTCAAAGATTTAAAAAAAAATAGATTTGAAGATAAATTATTCTGGTCTACAATGAGAACTGGTGTGACTATCAAGTGTTTGTTCAAGCTATTATTTTATTTTTATTTCATATCGCAATGGAAAGAAAGAAATCTTCCTATGTTTTAAATATTTTCAAAATCTAATTCTTTCCCGATGCTGAAAATGCAAAAATTCTACGAAATCCAAACCACACGGGAAAAACTTAGCATTTTCTTGGTTTGGAGACAGTAACTTTTAATCGAGTAGTCTCGAAACTTAGCCGTCTTTGGCTCGATGCCTAGAACTCTTATACTACCTGGAACATAGTGAAGTACTCAGAAACGCGTATGAAACTCGGCTTTTCTCATTTTCGCCCCCCCCCCCCTCCTCGTGACCGTCCGTGACGTTTTTACTGAATCTCCCACCCCCCTCCATTTCCAAAGGAATTTTCGTAAAATGACGACAATTTACATAAAGTGACAGAGAAACTTAAAAAGAATTTCTTCGAACTGTAATTGCATTAAGTAAACCTATCCTGATTTCAAGTTTAAGGTACGATTTTCTGCGAACTCATGACTTGAAAATATCACATCTTTAGGAACCCCTAGAGATCCTGTAGGGAGAGTTGAGACACGTTTCCTCCTCCAATGGTCGCCGCTGTACCCGAATCTTCATATTTTCATGGGACGCGAAAAGGTTGAAATGTGTTATTTTTTATCATTTCTTTTCATTAAACAAATTCTGAAGTATATATGTGATTTAAAAATCGCGCCATCTCAAACTAATTAAATTCAATAAAAGGGCAACTAGTTTTAGAACAGCGAAATTAATTAGAATTGGAGTATCCCGTGTCCCAACTCTCCCTTGAGGATCTCTAAAGAACCCCCAAGTGATCACCCATGATATTTTTGCTAAACCCACCCCCGGTCACGTAATAATATGGACCCATACACCTTTCGGCATATCGAATGAACTGAATAGATCGCCCACGAGTTAAACGCAGTTCAACATAAGTATTATAAACATAAATTTAGACTGTAAGACAATAATTTTAGTGCGTTAAAATTGTCGGGATTGGGAGTGTCAGCCTTCTTCAGTATTCCCTCGATTATGAGTCCAATGTTGAGGATATTCCTGCCAGCGTTGATGTCTCGCTTCCAGATAGTATGACATTTTGAACAAGGAAAAATGTACCGATTGCGGTTCTGCAAAACAACCTTTTCTATGAGTCGCTTTTTCACTAGGCGAATTGGAGTAGCTCACAAGCTCGTCGACCTCTCGCTGAACGTACATGTTCTTTTCCCACTTTAGGCGAGCCACGCACCTTTCTTCACACAAGCGTTGCTTAAACAAACATTCAGTCAGTCGATATTTCGTTTTTGTTCTTAAATTGATGGCAGTATGCCTCTGCCAACGAAAAGTGGAGCTTTTCACGTAGATTGGTTTGTCTTTGCTTCTGTCAGTCTTGGATGGTTTGGATCATCAGTTCGAAGAATTCAACGAAGCATTGCTTTTTTTCGGGATCAAAATCCACAAACCTTCTGTACGATCTCACTCCCGGTGAACCTATGTCATGCTTTAATCCACTTACGGATAGTTTTTCTCCACTTTTGTTTTTTCGAGCACGAGGAGGATTATCGAAAATTGCAGAGGCGTCGATGCTATTTATCAAGATCGTTTCAGAGAACTCGTCAGAGAAAAATCCATACACTTTTTCCACTTGTCCTCGCGTTACCTTTGTACTTATCTGCGTATTTTACTCTCGCTTCTTCCTTTGCATCGGCAGATTTTCTCTTCTATTCTTCATAGAGTTCTTTTTTTTCATCAGTAATCTTCGTCTCGTCTTCCTTTGCTTTCTTATATTCCTTACGACGCACTTTGTACATCCAAGAAATGGAGTCCTTCAGCTCAAGTGTTATCTTCTTTATTTCTTTATCTACTTTCCTCTTCTCCCTATGGGTTCTAGTTCTCTCCTCTCTTCATCTTATCTTTTCTTCCTAATCTCTGGTTGTTTATTCCTTAGCCCTAGGTTTCCTGACTTCTTTTTCAATCCCTGTTCGGCGACGAGTGCACGTTAAAGTTCCACCAGAACAGTGTTGGAAGAAGACTTGTTGTAGAAAACGTGTTCCAGACCGCAGTTTATTATTGGGACGAGGTTAAAGTTTCTTATTCCATTCTTGGCCAAATACTGTTGTAATCGGTCAAAGAAAGGAAAGAATTTGTGGTAATGACCCCTGTGTTCCACATAGCAAAAGTCGAGATTTTTTCCATCCTTCAGCAAACTCTTCAGAACGTCTTTTTCGCTAAGGTTTTCCTTTAACAGCTTATCTAGCTGGTCCTCGATCTGCTTCATCCTAGCTTTTCTCTCTTTCTTTTCCTCATTCGTCAACCTTTTCCACTGAAAGGACTTCGCGTTTTGTGACTTAGGCTTGGGTTACTGACGATTATTCTTCGGTATTCTAGTACGTGCCCTCCTCTTCGAGTACACCTTGACGAATATGGCCATCCATTTCTTTTTCTCCTCTTTTATGTCTCTCTTGATGACTTGACCATCGCCTTCCCTTTTGCGCATATCTTCTCTTTCCTCCTTTCTCCATTCCCGATGTTGGGGGACAACAGTCTCTCAATATTCCTGCAAATCGCTTAAATCTGAGCTGTCCTATTTTCGCAGCCATAAAGTGTATTGTTTTCATCACCTTTGCTATTTTTGCCCTAACATCACAGGAATAGTGCCTCTTCTATGTCTAGATACTCGGCGAATAACGCATTCCTCATGTCTTGATACTGTCTGAAGATTACGGCCCATTCCGGAGTTGTTGCTTGAGGGTTCTTCTTCTTGTTAAAGAGGATGGCAAGAGACGAAAAATCTGGTTTCCTCACCTTCCATGGATCGTTGTGCCAGATAATCCCGCTGTGTCGGAAACATAATTCTGCAAGAAAGGTTACTTCAATGACTGGTCTCGAAACAACTTTGGCCTCGTTGCAAATTCACTCGAATAAGTTTTGAGTTGGCCGTCATCAGTTCACCGAATTATGACTTGCAATCCAGTTTTTATGGTTAATTTTTTGGCACTTTCCTCGTCAAGATTCATCGCAGTATTCTTCTTGGCCTTTGAAGTTCTAGATCTATTTGATTTCGAAGTTCCCTTTGATGTTGCAGTCTTTTTCTAGTGCATCCCTCATGATGAGAGTTCTTGCAGACTTTTGCTCGGTTGTGCTACAGACTCTGATGCTTCAAAGATGATCTTTTCCCCGAAAGCAGGAGTAGATACGACTGCGTCATCAGTAGCCAAGAGTGGAAGAGAGAAACTTACGGCCATTTCGATCAGTTTTATCTACATGTCTGCTTTTAAATGAAAGAGATAATCACTCTGGTTGCCGCCTCGACGTTAAGACAGCGGACTTTAACACTATTGTGGTATCTCGAAGCAAGTTTCTGCTCGGTGCTTCTTGATTATGTGCGCACTTTTTGGAATGAGCTTCATCCACATATCTACGTTTAAACGAAATAAATAGTCTCCCTGGTTGCCGTTTCGATGATGGAAATACAGGAGACGTTGACGCTACAGCGGTATCTCGGGGCAAGTTACTGCTGAGTGCTTCTGTACTAAGCACGCACTTTTTGAAGTCAGCTTCATCCTCGTGTCCTACGTTTAAGACGCAATCTCCCCTGCCGCTGTTTCAAGAATAATAACATAGGGGACGTTGAGCTGTTGTTGGTTACCCACCGTCTGTTCCGAGTACTGCGAGCAATTTATCAGCGACGGAATCCACAGAGTTCTATTGATCTGCTTGCTGGGTCTGACCAGATGACAGATAAGCCACTTGCCCAGTAGAGGCTGCTGCAACTCGTGTCCGTGAGCGCTTACCAACTCATCAATAAGAATCAATTGTAAAATGAGAAATTTCAATTTTTCAGAAGGTGCATGCTTAACTTTTGGTAATTTTTGGTTGAAAAATTACCGTTGGAAATGACGCAAGTTGAATTTAAGAATAGTTTGTAAGATTTTCGTCGCAACAATGGCAGTTGAATTTTCTCTCAACTTTTGACTAATATTTGAGAAAAAACAAATTAATTAAATAATTATTCGCGTCTTCACCCATAATATATTCATTTAATTAAACTCTTTTACGTACCACCCATGAGGTGGAATTTCGGGCGCGTTTATTTTTGTTCAGTGGTATCTCCAGTAGGCCTAATCCACTGTCAAATTGAAAGTTTGCGCTGTGTAGACTCTGACTCTGCACTCTCGGGGCGGCTAAGCTTGACGTCTGCACTCAACCACCGTAGAGTTGCGAATGACTGTTGGCAGCAGTCGGCCTTTTTTATAGAGCTGACGGTCGTGACAGTCGCGCATGTAATTTTGGTAACGAAAAAACTTTGAAAATTTTCAGCAAACCATTCAAATTTAGAAGTTGTAAAATATTAATAAAATACTAATAAGTTAAATTCGTTCCAATAAAGTTAAAATTCTAGTTTCTTATCTGTGTTGCACTCAAGTCAACATAATCTAAAGTATATGCGTCATAAAAAACTTGCTTGACTCTTTCAGTTTGAAAACACATCATTTTGTTCTTAAATACTAAGTCTGCAAAGCAATCTCTCTATTGAAATTTTGAAGATGGACGAGTAGTTTCAAATCGGAAGGACAAGTTGGAAAGTAGGTTGACTGGCTATATTTAAATAGATGTTGGGTTCGCGTGAATTGATACTTTGTGCGCCTTGTTGGTTTATTCAAAAGAAATTTTAGTGAACTTATAAATCACGATCCACTTGCCCAAACCACGAAGCCCATCTGGGTCTCTCAATTTTACATACCAAATGTGGCGCCTATCTTGTTTTGGAGTACGATTCACTCTCGCAATTTATTATTTTTCACTCTTTCTCACATTCTGACTCTTCTATCACCCTTCAGAATTTATAAACTCTCAAAACTGAAGATTAATTCGAAATCAGAGTCAGAAAGTGTAGAAAAATGTAGTATTCTTCAATGTGTCAAATACCAACAATGAATAATTATTTCAAAATATAACAGTAGCCTCTTCTATCATTCTCGATACCTTAAGTTCTTTATATTAAAAAATGAATTCTGTTATCGACGCTACCGACATCTGGTATTTTTGATTAGTTTGTGTCTGTGTGAAAATTGTTCCTGTACAATCTATATACGTTTCATATTTTACAATTTCATTGAAGATCATGAAAAGTGCTTTGCTTGTTAATGAAAAAATAAATGTTGGTAATCATGAATGTAGGTCGAAAATGTAATATTTAGCTTGGCCAAGAACCTCTTTATCATCGTCATGAACCAATCGGAGATTCTAAATGTCGGTAAGTCCTTTGGGTGATAATGTTCGGACTATTTTCTGTAGACTTATTGAACCATAAACTCAATGATCAGATTTTTTAAATATTAATAATAAGAAATTTTATAAAGCATAATAATTCACACAAATTATTGCTTATTTATTTTATTTTGCTTGATAGTCACACCTAAAGAATCGATATCTAAAATCAGGATCTCAGTTGTGTAAAAGAACGTGATATAAAAACGAGAAAGAAAAAAACGAGATAAAAAACGATTGGGATTTGGAATTTTTATTGTAGCCTGATCGTATGTAAAAATAATATTGAAAAAAATTATATTGACCAATCAGGAAAATATGAACAACCGACCGGATGGAAAACCCTGCTAACGAGCGAAATGGCTAGGCAGTTGCGAGCAGCCCGGCCTATGTGTGGCACAGGTACCCTCATCAAGATCATCGAGGTCGCCAGATCGCAAGATCATCGACTGTCTTCGATCGAATTCCCGGTTGAATATAATCGTAACCGTGGTTCCTCCAATATCGTGGATTCGTAACCTATTGGCAAAAAAAATAAAGTTTAAGAAAATTTTTTTGAAAGATATATCTTGAAATAAAATGGAGGAAATCGGTGTTGCAATTGAACGAGAAGCAAACATTGATTGCTTAAACATTTGTAGTTATAAATTTTTTCTTTATTTTTTTTTCTTATTCCAACTAAAACAAGGGTACTTTCAGTTCTTAATTTCAAAACATCTATTTTTAACCTCACGACATGTAACAAAGACTTTAAAATGGCCTAAATAATGTTCATAGCAAGGAAATTGTTATCAAGGCGGACTTCATCAGTGTTGAAGGCAGTCTAAACTTTTATTGCATTGTGGACAACTTGTCTACCCTTACAATGGAAATTTTTCTTATTTTCGGAAATTCGTTTCACGTCTTTTCCTCTCGTCGTGAAGACTGCCTCTAACGAGTTTCATCGATCCGGTAAAAAGTTTCATCCCCCCCCCCTCCTTCTGCCACCTCACGGAGTGTGCGGCAAATTAAGGAGTGGAACTAAGTGAGAAAAACTTTCAAGTCTCGATTCTTTTCCTGTCTTACTTTTTTTCACTTCCGCTTCATCGCGTCCCGCGAGTTCAAATCACTTCCGGCAACCTCCTCCACCTTCTTCTATTCACGAGTTACGCATCCACGGTACGAAGATCCACGTTTTAATACGTAACTTAGCGATGCCAATCCCTTCTTGCTCGCCAGCCACTGCACCAAGGATATTGTTTATGGTTGAGTGCTCCTTGGAATTACCCCTTGTAAACGTTTAAGGAGCCGAAAACTCTTATTTTTTGAAATTATTTGAAATTTTATTCTAGTTAGAAGACAGGCATTTATTATTTTTGTATAAATTTTCTAACTCGATCAATTAGGTACGCTGAGCAAATACGAGTAAACTACATAATTTATTGCAGTTATGAAATAAGCGATAAACGAAAAATCAACGTAGGCTAGGCCCCCAACTAAAAGGGGATGCATTACGAACAAACGATTATTAATTTTTTTGCATAATTTCTCGCGAATGTAATTTAATTATCAACTTTTTAAAAATACAGCACCGGCGGAAATCATCTACACGCCTATTTTTTAAGCTGTTGCTGAAGTGCCTTGACTTTTATAATACACTGGAACCTCCATTTAACGGCCCTCCATATGCCGACTTCCTAGAATTACCGCCGGCTTGCATTCGTTGATGAGGGGGTCCAAGGGGCCGAGAGAGAGAAAGACGTTCAGAGTTCAGCAGTTCTGTAGCCACAAAGCAAGCAGTTCAAACACTCGTGTGCATATTTCGCATTTATCTTTAAATACACGCCGAAAATTCTCTTTTCATTAGTTGGGTTTATTATTAAAAAGAAGGTCCATCCTTTATGATAAAAGAAATCTCAGCGCTTCGCGGGCATATTTTCATCGCGCGCTTCGAGCGCAGCTTGCTTCGCTCGCAAGTTTGAGCGCGCCTAGGGCGCGCGATTCGATCGTCGCGCTTCGCGCTCGGTGTTATATGTTTTTGATGTAC
>JAUMHM010000085.1:55226941-55240673 GCA_032362435.1 Melikaiella ostensackeni
TTTCGACCCCTGGCGCCCTTCTGGCTTTGCGCCCTCGTGCATTGCACGACTTCGACCACCCCTAAGGCCGGCACTGCTTCGATGTATTCTACCTACTCTACTATATTGCTCTAGCTTTCTTAATAGCGATTTCTTCCACTTCTATGGTTTCAATAGTTTCCATGGACAAGAGCTTTTAATCAAACTCGTGAATTTTCCATTGCAAATTAACTAATTAATTATTCGAAGTGAACAAGATTTGTAATTACACCTTAGCAGTGAGCATATAACCCCTCAAAAGTAACAATTCTTACCGTTACTGTTATTTTATTTTAAAAAACTAATTTTTTAACGACTTTTATATTTTTATGAAGTAATTCGGCCAGCCAACCTACAAAATTTGACATTTGACGTAAACCGAACGATTTAGGCGTTCACTTTAATAAATATAACTGATAAAACTCATTGAAAAACTGCATTTTAAATAATATTAAGTATATTTTTCAAATTATTATCTATATTATTTTATGATGCACAAATAAAGATTTCTTTATGATCCAAATCCAAAGAAAAATTTTTTACATATAGACGGTGGAGCTCAAGCAAATTCGACTAAAAGGGGCTTGCATATAGAATTTTTAAATTGATTATGGTGCCCTGTTAGCCCTCGAAAGTTTTCAGATCTTTAAAATGAACGTCTGAGTTCTTCCTGAAAACAGTCAATTTTTGTGTTTCAAGCATTTTTAAGATGTATAATTTGTATACAAGTCAGTATTTGTGTATCGGTAATCAAATATCTAGGATATTTTCTCGAAATCCTGGTCAGTTTTCACTTGAACCATTTTTTAAAAATAATTTCATTTTTTACTAACAAAATAATTTTTCTAAAATCATTGTTAGAACTTGCTCTAAACAAAAATAAAACTATTTTGTCTCTTTCACTTTTTTCACAAAACGACCCGCTTGCAAAGTAATCAAACTGTACACGGTAAAAGTAACTTTATAAAAAGATTATCGCGAATAATTTCAAAATTGTGGCTCGAGCATAGATTCATAAAAAATGTATAATCTATAACGCTGTAAATCAATAATGGCTTATCGTACAAAAAAATATCAAGAAAGTATAAATTTTTTTTTCATGCCAAAGATTAACAATGAAATTTAAAAAAATTAGTACTGTTAATTGAGGGTTTTTATTTATAACAATTGCTTTGAACAATGACACAGAGAGTTTACGAACAATGAACAATATCATTAATGGTAGGTATAGGTTTGCAATAGTTTTATTCAAAATTATGACACTGGTCGGCCTGCATGATTTTTTTATTAACAAATGCAAATTTTAGAAGATTTTCTCTTTAAAAAGCCATTTTTCAACATCAATTCACGGAGGGAAGTTTTAATTCGATCGGAAGATTTCTTTATCCTTTCAAGGGTTCTAACTACGAAATAGATAATCAACAAATAAAAATTTTTCTTAGCAATTGATTCTGAGATACAACTGTGCAAATATGTCAATTTTCTTAAAAAATCATTTGTTATATCGGGGACCTCTTAGTGCATACAGAAATGTTACTGGCGACTGGATTGTAGGTGGGTGTCTCAAAAAAAGTAAGGCGTCAAAATTTTTCACGGCTTCCCTCAGCTTTGTTAGGTTCCCAAAAAAAGTGAAAACCTTTTTCTTTTTTTGAATCAGTTAATATTAATACGTGTCACCTGCTTTCTGAAGTTTTCTAAAGAATCACATGGGGAAAACACACATTTTTTTGAACTCCTTAAACGTGAATAGTAGATTGTGCTACAAGTGTGGAAAGTAAGCAGTTCCACACGAGTATGAAGTTTTCTTTACGAGCCGAAGGCGAGACGTAAATGAGCCGAAGACGAGCCGGAAACGACCCGAAGATGAGCCGATTGCAAGTACTGTAAACTTTACAGGAGTTATGACTGCCTACTTTCAGCATCTGTTGCACATGATATTTTTTGTAACAAATGCAGGAAATTTTCGAATTTATGAACAATAAAAACAAATTTTTTGGAAATTATTAAAACTTTTGAATATCAGAAATTACGAAAAATTTTGGAAATTTTGATAATTTTCGGTAAATTTATGAATAACCAAAAATTTCTGGAAATTTAAAGTACCCGAAGCTTTTCGGAAGAAATCCACAAATTTCCAAAATATTCGGAAATTTTCGATACTTTATGGTACTTTATCGTGAATTATGGTAACTTATCAGTAATTTATGGTAACTTATCGCTTCGAGTTGATCCAATCACTATTCACTACTTTAAGTCAGTCTGTCGAGTGTCAACACATAATGAAGTAAGGTTATGATACCGGCAATCCTGGAATGTGATTTTAAATCGAGATGCGCAAGCGCAGCAGCTAGAAAAAGTAATCTTGATCAAAGAGCATAAGCGCAGCAGCTATAGAAAGTCTTTTTATAACTGCAATTTACCACGGTTTCGAATGGGTCACTTTCCGCTCGCTATACATCCCTCGAAAATCGAACATTCCGTGCATGCGTTACAAAAAAATTATTTCTATAAAATTTATGTACACAGTTCACTGGATTAAAACATACTTTTTAGAGTAAGGAGCTGTGCATAAGTTAGGTAAGGGTCATGCACATTTTTTAAAAAAAGGAATCAGGCGATTATTTTAAATTTTGTCTAAAAGCTTTCATTAGATGACAGGCAACTTGCAATCAATTGATTAACAACTTTGCATTATTTCATCAGCAACTTCTTAATACCTAATTCAGATTTGGAGATTACATTTCTGATATACATTTTTGGAAGATTTTTAAAAAATTTTTATGAGATGATAAAAATCTTGTGTTTTTTTAATAACTTCTTGCGCCACTATAGGATTTTGAGAAACAAGCTTCTATATTCTTGGATAACTTTAGGAACAGAATGTAGAATTCAAACTTGAAAGTGGATCCAAGAAGGGTGAAAATTGTTTATTACATATTTTCGATGTTCTGGATATTTAGTACAACAGTGCATTATTTTCGGTGTAGAAATGATAACCACTTTGCGAAAACTGTCAAAGATACAATATTGAACATTTTTAATTGATAAAACTTTCGAAAATATCTTGAAGGCTATACATTGTTGGTATCTGAATAACTAATAAACAAAATCTGTGAAAAAATCAGGATATGAGAAAAGATTATATTCAAAAATCGATATCATGAACATACAAGTGATACCTAAATGAAAATTGTTTCGGTATCATTTTCTACTTAAAAATTGAATTTTCATCAAATATATGAACCAGTGTTTTTTACTAGAAACTGAAAACTATAAATTAAAGATTTCTTCTCTCATTTCTACTCTCTCAAGACTTTCATTGCTGTTACTGAAAATCTTGAATAACGCCATTTTCACCAAGTATAAAATCACCTTCCTAATTTCATAAAAGGAGTGTTTTCGGACAACTTCTCATCTTCTCTTATACTTCCATAAAACTCTTCTACTTTACCGTTTGTTTGAAAGGCTTTTAGTGTGCTCGTGTGTTTGAAAGCGACGCAGCATTGTTCTAGCGATGTTTGATGAATATCAAAGCGGTTTATATCAGTCGTATCTGGAGTTGGTACAAACAAATTGTCTCGCTGAATTGAAATACATGGAAATTACAATCTTGCTACAAAGCTATAAATACCAGCACCGAAGGATATAAATTGCATGCTATCATGAATAAGGTCCAGGGCCGTATCGTACCGAAAAAGAGGATTATACAAACTTAGTAAGCTGATTATTATTCTAAAAGCAAAACAAAACGTAAATGAAAATAATTGTTATATATATCTGATGGTCATTCCGGTTTCTTATGACTACGGTACGTCCCTGTAAGGGGTGGTTTCTATTTTTACTGACCCTAATAAACGTGTATTTTCACCTTTTTAAGACCCGGAAAACACGGAAGCGGCGGATCTGCAGAGGAAACTGGAGATGCTGAACAACACGATGGATCAGGAGGCAAGAGCGGAACAGGCACGTCGACAGATATTGTACAATGCAGGCCATTGTAAGTACTTATCAACTTAACACCTAAATAGCTATACCATTTCTTTTGTTATTTCTCTTCACCACAAGAGCTGAACAATCGCTCTCATTTCGATTACGCTTTGCATTACTTGAAGCATTCTCTTTATATTGTTGTGTATTTCTCTCGTAAACCATACAAGATATTACAAAAAAGCAAGAGACATTTTTAGTAGAAGTATTCTAGATGCGAAAAATTTTATATTAAAATGTTTTCTTAGTTTCTGTTGTTTTCCCGAAAAATGTGAAACTTGGATTTCATGAAAAAAAACCGTTTAGTTCTCATAAAACTGATAGAGTGCCTTCCTTAGATAAGAAGAAAGTTTTTACGGATCATGGAAAAAATATGAAAAGGTGAAGTTTTGTAGGAAATGTTATTTTCAAGTTTACGAAATTCGAGGAAAAAAATAGAGAAGATAAAGCACCACCTTTTTCATTTTTTTCCATTATTTTTTTCAAGTTTCCTCTTATATAGGAAAGGCATCCTACCACTTTCAAGCAAGCTAAACTATTTTTGAGACCAGCAGATTTTTTTTTCCTTGAAGCATGAAAATATTCAAATGATTTTATTATTCAAATATTGTGTAATCATTAAAAATGTTGAAATCAGGCTATGAAAAATTAATTATTATGGGATATTATGCATCAAATTCTCATACAAGTTTGATTTGAAAATTTATTTTATATGTTAATGATTTCCGTGACAACTTGTTGTTTTCTAAAAAAAACAGGGTTAATATATAATGTAAACAAAATAGGTATATGTACATTTTATAATCAAACCAAAGAGTTCGACTCGTATTCTCCGTCCTTTGTTAGTAAATTAAATGAACTATTCAAATCTTGAACGATTTTCACATAATGCTGCTCCACTAAAGGTAATTCCTGGTTAACAGACCCCCGTTTTCAAAAATATAATTTCAAGTAACACTTCAAAAACGACACGAGATATTTGTCTGATACATTTGAGGACTTTCTGCTAATAAAGCTTCCCTACAAAACAAGTGTAATGTCTCTAGAAAAAAAAAATGTAATTGCAGTAAATTTGTAAAATACTGAGTTGTGTGTTTAGAAAAAATTATATTTATCTAACTGAGCTTACAAAGTATTTTGTAAATTTAAGGATTTTCTACCTATCAAAATACAACAAAAAATTGATAAGTTTAAAGTTAATTTCATTTATGGTGATTTCCTGTTAGTAGAAGGCCCTGAGTCGTTCAGAATATTTTTCCAAGCTATCTCGAAAGGAAATAATGAAATTCACTACATGGATTAGGATGTCTCTTAAATATTGAAAGTAGAATTTTCCAAAACGGTACCCCTCCCATTTTTTTTAGTGGCAGAAACTCACTGGCACTTTTTTTAATTTACCAACAAAGTTTTAGTGGTGCCGGAAAGTTTTTAAAACTTTCGAAATATTAAACTCTTTGAAATTCATTGTATAGGTGCAGAAATTGTATAAAAATGATTTTTGTTGTGTTTTGGGTAGCAAGCGAGAATCCAAAATTGAAAATAATAAAAAAAATCCTGCTGAATAAAGGAGTTTTATTTTAATGAAGGAAGAATGACTCTTTTGGATTAAGCTAGATTAACATTGATTTTTAATGAGTTGAACATTTCTTTAAATTGAAACCTGTTCAGTTTAAGTTAGAATAGCAAACAATGTTTTTTCTAAACAAAATTTTGGTGTTTGGCAATAGTAGTTTGAAAATCACTTAAAATAGCCAAATTCTCGAAAATGAAAAGTAAACAAAATTTGTCTAGAAAATATAAGATGATTACGTATTACTCCCATTCAAACATCGTAAAACATCTTTCAACTTTTAAATATAAATGTTAATCTAGTCGAATCCAGAAGAGTCATTTTTTCTTCATTAAAAAGAATTTCTGTATTCAGCAGGCACTTTTTTCATCACTTTCCATTTTTTGTTCTTATTTGCTACGCAAAACAGTACGAAAGAAGCAATTTGCTACCATTTTTGCACGTCTTACCTTTTTTATAATGTTTTTCTTTTGGCTGCATCTAGTCATTTCGAAATTTCGGGACGACTAGCCGAAATTATAAACAAGATTTGACTACTTATCCCAAATTTCGGAACGATGAGACGCTTCGTTTTCTTTTACCAGTAAGAAGTTCCAAAGTACTCAAAAACATTTTAAAAGCTTATAGATACAAAAAAATAATTTTAAAACCCTTAAAAATGACTGTGGAAAACATGTTTCCATTAGGTTCTTGATTTTCTTAGACTTGTCCATTTGTGTGATACGTAAAAAATCTTCAAATGTCCAAAAAAATCTTTCTAAACTGAGCTAAATAGACAGAATTTCTTCTTGAGTAGACACATTTCTGTAATGTTTTCATGAAAACTTCGAAAATTCCATATTATAATTAAAATCTCCTGATCATGAAAATGGTTTAGCCCACATAAAACTCACAGGACTCATTAATTTTAATACACTCGTAACTTCGTGGGAATTTTTTTCTTAAATAGGACAAACGCGACGTGTCGCCTAATTTTCAACCTCATATGAAATATATTCGGCCCATAGACATTATTTTAGATATATTCTAGGTGGAACGTAATTAAATATGCCTGTTTGTATAGAGCTTGAATATTGTCTTTCACTACAAGCTACTAGTCTACTACTTTACGAGTACGTTTACCGAAAATTTTACATTTACGTTGCTTGATCTGCGGACTTGGTATCTGTGTGTGCTCTCTTTCAATCCTGTAGAGTTAAAAAGAGAGGTCCGTTTGACTTCGAAAATCTGCACCGCATCGGAGTCCTTTGTGAGCAAAGATACGACTGATAAACGCATGATAAGTTATGAAACGAAGAAAACTGTTTTACCTAGGACCTTTTTAGATAAATAGTAGAACACCTCATCTACCGCTGGGACCAGTGTTGTAATGCCGAAAGATCTTTTGGAAGCGTTAAGAAAACGGGCTTGCTCTATGATAATACAATTAAAGTATGGATGTGATGGCAACTCAGGATTTAACCCGCGTAAACAAAAATTCGATAGTCCAAGCATACCAGATGAGTCCACCTTTACTGTACCGATGGTGCCACTAGAATTATGTTTAGAAGAGACTGAAAATTCATTAATCTGGCAAAATTCACACCCTTCATCAAAAACGTATTTCAAGCTAATGCAATGCGATTGTTCGCGGCAAACGAAAGAACAAACTATTTCAGTGGTTTCATCCATCAAGAAAGAGATTAAAGAACTGAAACCAACAAGAGAAATGCAGCAACTTGCTACATATGTGGAGCTATGTCTAAAGAGATGAACGATTTTCAAAGAGTGAAAGAGAAACGAGAAAACGCAAGCAACTTCCAATTTAGACTTTCAACTTTGCATGCATGGATTCGCTTTTTGGACTGTGTTCTTCACATAGCCTATCGACTTAATTTTCGTACATGGTCAGCAAAAGCGACTGAGCACAAGAAAATGATGCAAAATGCTGAAAAGCGGATGCATCAAGTTCTTAGGATGAAAACTGGCTTGATTGTGGATATGCCAAAATACCAAGCATCTGAGATTACTCGCGTTGATAAGCAACTAATTGAAAGGTTCGTTTATATCTTGCAAAGATTAGCTAGTGGCGAAACAACTAATTTAGACGACTTTGAAAAATACACGTATGAGACAGTACAACTATTCGTACACTTATACCCTTGGTATTATATGCCTGCTTTTGTTCACGAAATTCTCTTACGTGGATCAAAGGTAATGAGACATTTTTATCTTTCAGTTGAACATTATTCTGAAGAGGCAGCTGAAGCTCGTAATAAAGATTTGAAACACTTTCATAAATTTAATACACGTGAAATTTTTCGGAAAGCCACAAATGAGGATTTAGGACATAAATTAGCAGTCAGTTCCGATCCACTGATTGCATACAAAAGTCTGAAATCAAGGAAATCTCTTACCAATATCAAAACAGAACTCCATAACTTCTTTGTAAAATTTTTGCGCAACGATTGCTGCACATTATGCTATAGGATAACTCAGGGTTTTCTACTAACAAGAATACGCTACAAAAATATTGACAAGGAATGAAAATCCTGTACTTTTAGATAACAACGTGTCTCGTCGTCCGGAAATTCGGGATGAGTATTCAAATATTTTGTATAAGATTGGCTAGTCGTCCTAAAATTTCGGGACGACTAGTCCATTCCCTTTTCCAGCGCCGCCAATTTTTGAAGACGACTAGACGTAGCCTGTAAATAAACAATCACGAGCAAAACCATTTTTCTTTACTAAAATACTTTTTCCTCTCTTTTTTAAGGTTTACTGTACCTGAAAAGTCTCTAGATTCTCTCACGAAAATTAGATTTCTATGGTCCTCATTTTAATATTTTACTAAAATATCATAATGAATTAACCAGAAATCAACGAGGATTTTTTTGCAACGTTTCTAAAAAATGAAAATTAGTTCTTGTCTTCTTCAAACTCTTCTATAATAAAAAAATATTTTTTAATCCTCATATACAGTCACACTCAGGATTTTCTAGCCCCTACAGGGTAAACCTTACAGGGTCCTGTAACATTAGCCGCTTTCTCAGATTTAGGGGTTGAACCAATTTTTTCATTAGCCCTAATTATTGAAAGTGATTATATATTTTATTTTATGGCATGCGACTTCTAGATTGATCTAAAATCTACCCCTTATCTTACACATCCCTTACTTACCCCTATCCTATAAATATCTTAATCCTCGGTAGTATAACGAGACTATAGAACCGAACAAGTTACGCTTACAGTCGCTGTATACATACTTTTTGCAAGACGTGTTTAATGAGGTTGTTTAAGATGTACACTTAACCTCAAAATTAAGCAGTTTTCATGATGATTTATAAAAACGAGGTAAATAGGCCCAGTGTCATTATCAACGAATTTTAGAAGTGAAACCAAAGCTTATCTAAAAAATAGTTTGGTTGCTGTCTAATCAAAAATTATCTTCTTCTCTTCAGATCTTTGTGAACTTTATAATAATTACCCAACGGAGTTTCGTTTGTGAAAGAACTGCAGACAACGTACACCTATAAGTTTCAGGGCTAGGTATTAATTTAAATTCCTCCTTCGTCAAGAAATCCTTGTAATTTTTATTTTGGATTGAAATTTTGAAATTGGTATGGAATACTTTTAATATTATCACCTGTCGACATCTTCTAGAACTTTGACAAAATTCTCAGCACTTGAAGAGGTTGGTTGCACCGGTATCGATCCAGCAATGCACTTACATGCGGTTGGTAATTTAAATTGCGAAAGACAAAATTACTTTTTAATATGATTCAATATTCCAAACATTATTAGCCTTGCATATTGCACAAGTTTATATATTTACCCGAATAGAATCCTCGAAACAAATAAGTTTTTTAGTACAAACTGCAAAGCGAACAAAGTCTACGAACTTGTAACGTGTACTTATTTGTTTGCTTCTATAACTCGCTATTTTAGAACATTATTTTCATTAGTTTGTTTAAATAAGGTGATGTTTCAAACCCACAGAAAATTCGAGCAGTACAATTAGACAATAGAAATATCTCTATTCTTATTATCAACATTTTTGATGATTTTTTCCAAAATATGTTGTTTTCTTTTGGGTTCTGAATTTTTCAAATTAGAGATGTCTAACTAAGTTTCGATTTTCAGCGGGTTATTCGGAGGATTCGGATTATACGTCGGATTTGAACTACCCTGTGGGTGGACAAGGCGCAAACAGTTCTGCATCGCAATTTCGAACCGCAGCCAACCAGCTAGCAACGCCTCAACGATCGCTCGAAACTTCCAGAGAGAACAGCTACGAGAGAGATGATCATCAGGTATCTAAACTTGAATTTTTTTTTCACGGTCAAATAGAAGACTAAATTTATTGAGAAAACATTTCTTAATTATTGCATTGCGGTTTCTAAGTCTTTATACTCACCATCGATAAAGAAGATCACCTATAATTGAAGATCTTACCATGAAAACTCAATCTCTGTATTTAAATTAGTGTAAACTGTAGAAGTCGAGTTCATGATGTGATTGAGTTTGAGAGCTTAAATGCTGAAAATTCGTTTAAATTTGTTGAAATACATTCTGATTCTAGATACCAGGAACTGTGGGTGGCAGACTAAATCCGGTTGGTTACAGTGGGTATAGTAGAGGTCATAGTCCGCGGTACGATGAACCTTATCCTGAGGAAGGCCCTCCTCAAAGATATTCTACACAACAAATCGCAGAGTCTTCCGAGCCACTATTTTACAATAGCAGACCACGTCATCACAAGGAATACAGGTAAACATGTCATATCATCATAATCTAAATAGAAAAGACTGATGCTGATAAGAAAACTAACGAAATCTCTACTATCTCTACTATTTGTGTACGGCAATATTAAAACAGTCCACTGTCGCTTGTCAATAAGGGTCAACTTCAAATTAAATTCTTTCTGAAGTTGACCCTCATTGATGAGCGACATATTGGGCTATTTTAAAATGGATGTACACATTTTAAGAATTTGCTACTTACAATATAAACTATATTTACTGAATTTTTCCTGCATTCTGATTGAACAATATGTTTTTAACTTGTTTAAATATTTTACATTGGAAATATAAATTTAAGTATTTTGAGTCTACCATCGAAATTATGCCTTTCCCAAAAATCAATACACCCACATATATATATATATATATATGAAGCAAATGCAAATACCGTAGAAATGACATCAGCCTGCAGCAGAACCACGGTATAACACACCTATGGCCACGTCTCACAACCGTGAGATGGGTGGCATTTGTATATATATATAATTTAAAAAATTGGTCAAAAAACCACCGCAAGGTCCCCCTGGGAGCGACTGCCATCCATGAAAATGACACCGGCTCCCAGTAGAACCGCGGTAAGTCACACCCATGGCCACGCCTCACGACCGTTAGATGGGCGGCCACTGGCGCCCGAACAGGGACCCGAACCATATATATATATATAATCTATTATATTATATATCTTGGATTTTCGAGTAGAAATCTCCAATTTAAATGATTCTGCTAGGTTAGGTTCATAAACACAAGTTTATTTGAAAGCTTACATTTTATATGCAAGGTGGCAAAAAATCTTATATTTTGCAAAATGACGCGGAATCAGTAAAAGTTTAACATATTTCAAGGGCATTGAAAAAAATCAGATTTTAGTCATTACATGTTCCTCATTAACTTCTTATGGTTAAAGAAATTTAAATCTGAATATGTTTGAAGTAATAGAAGTTTCTTTTTCTATATAATGTAAATGAAAAATTTTGCTTGCAAAAAAAGATATTGAAGTATAGTTTTCTTCTCATGGACTTTTTTTGTAAAAATGTTAATGTAATTTGAATGATGAACGAACTCCCTGCTCTTGCGATATGAACTTGAAAACAGTGTGACATGAATTCACTTTATTTCGATTTTAATCTCCTCACCTTTCGTAATAAAGAGATTTCATTTTTGCAAATTATAATGAATCATAATATTAGACACCGACACGGCTTCATGGAATACTCATTAAGGACTGTAAAAAATAAAGGATGGCAGCAATTTCTTACGCAGATGTGCGTGTGGAATTGGGAAAACATGAAAGAAAACTCATCTTCTTGTAGCGCGCGTCTATTCAATGTAGTCGGGCTTTGCGCCCGTTATAATAATTTTGTCCAACGTTTGGTTACGAAAAGATACCTTCCACGATGATCTTCATCTCCGCCAGCCCATGATCGGTCCACCGTTGCTTTATTTTATTCACCGTGAAATTCGTCACGACATGTAACTCAGGAGTCAGTGGTATTGTATTCAAACAATTCATGATCTAGGAAAACGTGCGCTTCGTTTATTTCTCTCGAATCACTCGATAAAAATTCGGGTACAGTTCCGAATAGTACATACCTTCGATTGATTTGAAACTGCGTAAATCCATGTACTTTGACTCGCTAATTACGAAAATGATAGTGAAAATACCCGCAAATTTGATTTTCATGGTGGAAACCATGAAAACCCCATGGAAGTCATGATCTTTTTTTGCGTTTATCTCAGTAAATAATAAAAATTGTCAGAAAACCTTCAAACAAAAGTTGTAGATCTACTCAAAATACACCTTTTATGTAACATAAAGTTTTTCTGAAAAACCAATATTTTTCGAGAAAAGTAGGAAAGTGTGTAGGGGGTGTACTTCGGAAAATTAGGTCACATCCCTACCCCTTTCCAACTTGTTTTGGGGGAAAAGCACCTCTGTGACTTTTAAGTCCATTTCATCAAAAACCATCAGTTGTAGAGTAAAAATGTATAGAACATAAAATATGTATTTTCAAAAGATCTATAACTTTTCTTTGAAATATTTTTGTAGATTTTCATTATTTACTAAAATAAACACAAAAAACCACGATTTTTATGGGTTTTTCATGGTTTTCACCATAAAAATCAAATTTGCGGGTATTTTCACTATCATTGTCACTCGTAATAAGCGAGTCAAAATACATGGATATACGCAGTTTCAAATTATTCGAAAGTATATACTATTCGGAACTTTATTCAATAAAAGTAACAATCGTTTGAAGAGAAGTGAGATGATTATGTTTTAACTTTGTTATACCATAAGAAATAAAAAATATTATATGAGAAGCGTTTTGTTGTATATAAAAGTGCCCCTTCAGATTTTAAGTAATAATTTCAATTTGAAAAGCAACAGGTGAGTACTGTCCAGCATGAAGAAGTTTGTTTATTTTATTTGATTAGACTTTTTATGATATTTACTGTCCAAAACTGAAGGTATGAATAATTATTTTTCATTATAGACAAAACGTGACAGTTAACATTACATCAAAGGGGCATTTTATTCTTAAGGGGTTAGGGTCAGTCGCAAGGCCAAAAAGAGACAATTTTTTAAAGAATTTTTTTTGAAAGCAGGTTTTATTACTTATTGACAAATGTTCTACTGTTCGAATAATACACATTTCAAGAACTTAAAGTAATTTTTTAACGTAAAAATATCGATAAACAAGCAATTTATAGCCAATCTGCCAGCAGAGGTCCAAAAAAAGGTGTTTTGCGGTGCACATGATATCTCCAGAACGGCTCAACCGATCATTACCAAATTTTAACCAGTTCTTTTTAACATAATTTAATAGTACTTGAAACAAAAATTAAGTCAAAATTTCAATTTTCAAGAAAATGGCGAATGTCTAAACACAAAATGTTTATTTTCCTTGAATAAATCGCTCGTTTTTCGGTTAAAGAAAAAAAAATATATATATAAATTAAAATATCGATCGCTCAAGTACTTCAGAATTATGTTAAAAATAACTGGTTCAAATTTGGTAATGACTGGTTGAGCCCTTCTGGAGATATCATGCGCACCACAAAACACCTTTTTTTGGACCTCTGCTGGCAGATTGGCTTTAAATTGCTTGCTTATCGATATTTTTACGTTAAAAAATTACTTTAAGTTCTTGAAATATGTATTATTCGAACAGTAGAACATTTGTCAATAAGTAATAAAACCTGTTTTTAAAAAAAATTCTTAAGAAAATCGTCTCTTTTTGGCCTTGCAACTGACCCTAACCCCTTAAGGGCCTTCGAAATCATGGGGAAATCCTAAGTGTAAAACTGAGTCCAAACGAAGAAGCCATTTTGTCTAGTTTTTTGCATACATAATCTGAAGAGTATCAAGATTTGC
>JAUMHM010000085.1:55240773-55255168 GCA_032362435.1 Melikaiella ostensackeni
ATAATATATATATATATATATATATATATATATATATATATATATATATGTACATGATAAAAAATGGGTCAAACAACCACCGCAGGGTCTAGCAGATGATAGAACTTATTGCTTCCACTGACGCACCGGACACTCTCCGCCGTTTTTCCTGGGCGCACGGTCTTTCTTCAACGTCCATTCTTCAAGGTACCTTACTAAGCCAGTCAAAAATGGGTTTCGAATCCTTCAAAAATGCTGCTTTAAAATTATTTAAAAAATATATATATTATTTTAATTAAGCCGTTTTAAAGGATTCGAAACCAATTTTTTACTGGCCTAGTAAAGAACCTTGAGCGCGGACATTAAAGAAAGATCGTGCTCCTAGAAAAAACGGCGGAGAGTGTCCGGTGCGTCAGTGGAAGCATTGAGTTCTATCATCTGCTAGACGTGGCGGTTGTTGACGTGAATCACTTACAGTGCCGGGCTGACCATAGGTTGGAAGACGAGAAATCTCGCCAGCGCAGCCCCAAGTAAAGTTTGTGAAAAAATAAACGGTATATTTGCGAAGGAAGGTTTCTGAAGTTGCTTTCCCCACCCTAGAGAGGGCGCCACTAGGACGGAGTGAAAATGCTAAAATTAATCGAATCGTTTTGCCTAATGAAAAAAATTGTAGGTTGGCATCCGAAAAAATTTATTTGAAGAAATGAAATCGGTTAATATCTTCCGTTCGATTTTTGGATTTGGAAATTCAATGAATATTTCCTATTGGTTAAAAAATTATGAAAAATTATTTGTTCAATTTAAAAATGTTTGAAAATAAGCAAAAAACATATTTTTTTGGATAAAGTCAACTGGCAACTAACAAATTTTTTTCACTGAGCAAAAACGATTCGATTCATTTGAGTATTTTTACTCCACCCTAGGCGCCGTGCCACTCGACCCTATCGCGGCACTGATTATAATTACACTGATTCCGAATGACCATACTTTGATGGAAATCAAAAGCACGCATGTAATATTTAATTAATTCTAAATTTGTTATAATTTTCGGAGGGTTAACTAGGATGGAGTAAAAATGAACAAATATCAAAAAGATAAAAAAACAAATGTTCTCAAACTTTGACTATTTTTTTGAAACAATTTCGTGTCTTGGAAAAATACGCCAGAAGCAAAATAAAAATAGTTTTTCAAGTTAAATTCGCTTATTTTTGAAAAACGTAGCAGTCAAAGTGAGGAAAGGTATCAGCAGAGGTAAAATAAGTGGATGTTTATTGTCAGCCTACTGTACTTACTATTTACTGTGATATAATATAAAATAATATAATACTACATAATACAATCATACGATTTTAACCTATATACTTTTTTGTATTCGAAATAAAAACAAATAATAATATATATTTAGTGGGACTAAAGAGATTTTGAAAACAAAGACCCGTTCAATTTTCAATGAATGAAAAGCTCATGATCTTATGTTCTAACTCTGAAAGAAATCCGTATCATTTTTTTGTGATTCAGACGAAGGAAGCACACGTGGGACGAGGACAGGTACGACAAGAATACACGGGAGTCTCGTGAGAAATTCTTTTTTCTTTTGCAGTGCAATGTCATCTCATACTTCTTGTCTTATCATAGCTTACAATCCGTTATGAGTTCCATTAAAAATGATTAGAGTGACGTTTTGTTACCATTATCATTATCATGAGCATTCTCTAGCTAAATGAATTTTTCTTATTGATATATATGTAGTAGAAAATCAAAAAAAAAGGGAAACCACACGGAGAAAAATGTCGATTCAAAATCTATCTTTGAGTACCCGATATGATGTAGTAAATGTAAGGAGATAGGACTGAATATTAGAAGTTTAACAATTCATTTTCACGATCAAATTCTGGGACTCAGTCTCAGATTTGTCATACCTTTGCGTCATCTAGTCCATGACCGTTTGCTAATTTTATTACGAAAGGTACCGTATGCTTAGCTCCAAATATAAAATGTATAGTACTTTTCCCGAAAAAATCAACGTGAAAATAAATTGCTAGACTTCTAGTACTCAGAGGAAGATTTTGAATTTGCATTTTTCTCCGTGCATGAGCAATTCATTAGTAGATTAAAAAACATATATAATTTGTAGATTCCATTTTTTAGAGTTTATTTATATATGCTAACATTCTGCATTTTGATATCAAAGGATAACAAAATTTACTAAGTGATGAGAGAAATCATTATCTGCCGATTGATCAAAGATATTTATAATCATTTACATATAATATACATATTCACAGCTTTAAAGAAATATTTTTCATTAACTTCTTTAGACAAATTTCTCTTAATTGTATTTCCTTTTTAGCCAAGATGGTTGGTACAGCGAAAGCTATTACGATTATCATGGATCGAAAAACGACGAGTCGAGAATTTACAGTGATACAGAGTATTATCCCATCACAACTACAAGCTCGTCCTCGAGAAGAAAAGGTAGTGCAAAATATAATGCTTTCAAAAATATTACACAACCTTTCTAAACATAAATATCTCTGTCAATAAAAACTAAGAAACAAGTACTAATGGCAATTGATTACAGAGAATTTTTTTCTGCTTTCTTAGTAAGAAATTTTTATAGATGTTAAAGAAGTAAAAAGTAACTTCCAAGGCTTCTTGAGCATCTTATATCATAGAAGTTATTTGGAAGTAACAAAACTTATGCGAAATAATATTTGAAAATTTATTTTAAATTAAGAGAAATTATTTCAAAGAAAGTTTACAGAAGAAAGACAGAGAGAAAATTCCCAGATGACTGAAGTTTGGAATTTTTAAAATAATTTCTTTTATATATTTGGCAAAATGAAATTGTATTCTCTTTCATTATATTAATATTATATGTTATAGGTCCTTACAGAAGACCGTCTTTGGAAAGGCAAACGACTTTGTACGATGATCATTCCTATTATGATAGCTGCGTTGGCGATGGAAGAGTTGGAAAAATGAGTGCCACTTATCCCGAATGTCAAACGGACATGGGATATAATAAATGCTACGATAATATTACGGGATATATGTTCCAAAATGAAAGGTAAGTTTATAGATAATTTGATACAAAAAACAAATTTTGGTTTCCCAGCAGCCTCTTAAATATCATAATTTTTCAGTATCGAAATGATAGCACGTTTTTTTTAATACAAGGTGAAAACTTTAATGTAGGCTGGATATGCTTGTATTTTTTAATACTGAAATTCAACTTACGCATTTTTGAAAGGCAGAAGAAACCAATTCTGGTTTATTCCTAATAGCGTCGAGCTCATCCATTGAAAACATCATATAATTTATTATAATGTGAAATGGTGTTTCAATCAAAATTATTTTTTAACGTGCAATAAATGTAAAACTTGTAAAGGAATAAGTTAAATATTGTTTCATATTATATTTATACAAAACATTTTTTTCAGGTATGGACAAGATGATGAAGACAGACAATGGGATAGTGGAGGGAAATGGCTTTCAGGATCCAACACGTATTATGAAAATAAGAGAAATAGAAAAACGCTTCCACAGAGGCCTGCTTCTAGTATTGGTATTCACAGGCCTGATTACAGACCCACTGTTACCAGACAACGTAGCTACGAGTCCGAGGAACTCGATTATAGGTACTATTGCTTCAAAATAACAAAAAATTCTTTTCATTAACTGTACATTTAAGAAATAATAGAAATAAGATCCAGGCAAAATCAAAAGCCTGCGAAATTCTGTGTCGATTGAATACAGATGATTTAAATTTTGCGATTAAAAATTTTACTGTTGAAAGAAGAATTTCAAACCCGTTCCAACTATAAACCTTCAAAATTTGTTCAATTTCAACCTTGAATCTTTCAAAATAAAACAATATTAAACTTCAAGTGCAAATAATGTGAAAACTGCAGGTGTTCAAAGTCTTGTGATTTAAAATTGGAAGCCTATAAAATAAGGAAGAATTTTGAAACTAAATATTACAATTTTAATGGTTTACCTTTAGAAGAGACGTAACCGTGCTAAATATTGAAACTTATAAGCTTATAAAAAGCTTTAAATTGCTTTTTTTCTCGCATTGTAATCAGAACAATGGTCTTCACAGCATTCTAGAAGTTTTTGAATGGTCACAAATTGAAAAATAACCAACGTCGGTGAATGTCGGTAGCAGGACTCTATATTCTCATTCGAAACAGAATTTCAATCCCTTTCATCTTTCGTAGTAAAGAACGTAAAGAACAAAAGAATCTAATAAAGATTTTTTTTTCAATTCAGCAGTCAAAGTGCGCGCCACCGAAAAATGTTGCAGCGTTCCTTTTCACGACAGGAAGGAACTGGTAAAAAACTACCCCCAACCCCTTCGAAACCGAGTAGCGTGATTCTCGGTCGCAAACCTGCCTCTCTTCCCGCGACCCCCGGAAGACAACTACCACGAACGAGAACTCCTTCCGAAGAAAGTTACTATAAGCCCGAGTACAACGAGGATTACAATCACGCTTACCGAAGTGAAGACAACCTTCAAGAGGATACCTTCACTGAGAGCGTTTATCCCGAACAGATCTACAATCAATCGCATATCACTGGATCAGTGCCGGATAATCAGTACGTGCCTGATCATTTTGTACCTCAGGTGACGGATCAGTATGGCCAAAGCTACGCGGATCCTCCGACGCAGGACCTCTACATCCAAGGACAACAACCATACGCACAGCACTCGTACAAGGATGCTTATCAGCCCTTTGTAGACACGAATTCACAAATTTATCAGGAGCCTTATCAAGAGACAACATATCCAAAAATTAGTGCAGCTAACGGTCAGTTCGAAAAAACACAAGATATTCGCACTGATAACTACCAGTCCATGGACTATGACCAAAACAATATTCAGCAATTATCAACTCAACAACATCTAGCTTGTCAAAATCTAACATCGCAATCACATTTAACCTCACAATTGCATTTGAATGAAGAACATCTAACTCAACCACATCTATCAACTCAGCCACAAGTAACAAGCCAGTATCAACAAGACTATAAACTAGAATCTTTTACAGATATGTATACAGATTACTCCACCCCCGTTTCGACAAGTCTGTACGATCAAACTAACGTCTCAAATTATGATCCTTATAAGCAGAATTCATTTGATAATAAATACGATGTTGTTACCTCCGACCACTACCAAGAGACCTATCAGGAACCCTACGACCAAGCAGTTGTTACGGTTCCCGAAGAAGGTTACAGTGACTCCTATGGTACTCAGGTGACATATCAAGAGTCCTACGAAAAAACGGATTATCAAGACTACATTCCTTACAGCAAAGGAGAAGACACGACTGATTATAAGAATGATTATCAGAGTCAGTACCAAAATCAGGATCTGTACCAAAACAAGGATCAGTACCAAATTCAAGATCAGTACCAACATCAGGATCAGTATCAAGATCAAGATCAGTATCCGTACCAAGAGCAGTACGATGAGTCCTATCAAGATTCATACCAGGGGTCGTTTGAGGAATATAACAAAGATCTAGTCAGCAGCGAGAGGAGAAAAAGCGAAGTGCCTGAATTGTCTGTCACTACGCCTAGAGGTCAGACAAGAACTAATGGTTATCCTTCCAACGAGTCTGAGTATTTCTACCCCTGTCAAGAAAGGCCGGAAATTTCTTCGACCGGAGCAGCGAGACGAAAGAAACTTGGGAAACGAGATACTAGTCCTTTGTTCCAACAGAATACTGATTCCTTAGAATCGAGGGACGACGAACTTAAAGATTCTTTCGAAACTGCTGTCAGTTCTGTAAGTAGCAGTCAACCGAGGAAAGCTTATTCTGAATACTCAACTGCTGGTGAATCAAGTCCTGCTCCAGCTACTTTAGTCGAATCTCCACCAGGCTCTACTCAAGTTTCGAGTATAACGAACCACGTTACTAATCATATCAGCACTGTAACTACGTCAGCATCTGTTCATCCTTCTGTCAGCACGAATGGGAAACGTCTTTCTAGAATTGATTCATATCAAGAGGATATAATCGAGGATGAGTATCTTGAAATTATTCAAAATGAACCTCAGAGGAAGGATTCGCAGATGTCTCAGCAGAGTCAGATGTCTCATCAAAGCCAACTTAGCCAACATTCAGCTCAACAGTCTCAGAAACCGAAACTTACGAGGGGAGAGTCATATGTTTCGGATCATTATTCTGAGGATGGGTATACGGACAGAAGAGATTCTTATGCACAAAAAAGGAAGGAATCATATTCTTCGACTACCCAAGAAGGGTTTAAACCCCCACTTCAAAGGACTGATTCTTACCAAAGTAGGGAACTTAGTGGTGGTAGAACTGGTGGTTATGGACAGAATTTTACAACTCCTCAGCCGATCTCGAGGGCTGAGAGCTACAAAAGAGGATATTTTAAGGATCAGGACTCAATAGATAAGGAGGAAATCTTGTTGAGCAACGCTGTTAATGGAGATTATAAAATGAGGGATGAGACTCTTGAAAGGTGCGTTCTTTGCTTCTATTTCTAATTGATTAAAAAATCTGACAAATCATCTTACTTGAAAAAAAAACACTGGTCAACAAAATGTGATACATATGACCATGAAATCTCTAGTTTTGGCCTACACGTTATATTTTTGAGATTTTTTAGTCAGCATTTTTTTTTTAGATAAATCGCACTGTTATTGGATGTGGAAATTTCTCTTTAGAAAAAGCAATAATATATGATTCCAATACATTTTCTTACACTGGGCACAACAAGTATGATATTATTTTGAAAGTTGAAACGTTTCTCGAGTCAATCGCAAGAAACTATGAAACAACGTAAAAAATTTATATTATTCTGAGATAAATATTACTTCTTCTTATATTACTTCTTCTTTCCTGTACGTCTGTTTGTCATGGAAAATCTATTCGAGTTATTAGTTTGTAAGTAAGTTCGATTAAAATAATTGGTCACGTGACAGTCTGGTATATGACTTTAATGCAGAAAGAATGTAAAAATGGTTTACAGTTCCCATATTGACAGTTCGCAAGGTACACAATAGAGAAACCATCTTTTTGTGTAAAGTTGAAATTTTAATAGATATTGCTTATTCTAGACAAATCATTGCTTAAATGCTATTAAGTTTGCTTGAATTTCTTTAAATCCTATTAAATTCCGCCAGAATTTACTTATATTCTGTTGAATTCCCTTAAACATCTTTAATTATCTTAAAGTCTTTTAAATTCTTCTGATTTATCTTTAACTCATGTTATTTCTCTTCAATCTGCTTGAATTCGTTTGAATAAACTGTAAAATTGTCAACTTTATAGAAAGAGATGGTTACCTCTGTCACGTATTTTGCGAATTTTCAGTGCTGGAATTATAAACCTTTTTAAAACTTTTTCTGTATAGAAAAACGAAGAAAGTGACCTGTATTTGATCAAGAATGTAAATCTGACAGAGAATTTACGTATATATTTAGCCAATTGTGTTTTTTCATAGTTTTTTTGCGATTGTCTCGAGAACCGCTTAGGTTATTATCGAGAAAATATGATGCTTGCTGGACTCAACGTTAAAAAATGCTTTGAAATTATGTAGCGCTTTTTGCAAACGCTAATGCGATTTGTGATCTTTCAAAAAAAATATTGACTAAAATAAATCTGAAATTTTAGTCACATTTCTCCATCTCATTTCAAATCTTATGTAAAAAAAAATCTTAACTATTTTATGTACGGAAACTATATAGTAATCTATATTATGAAAATGCTGCTCAATATTAAAATTTAAATTTTTTTAATATATGACTTTCTGGTTTTCTACTTCTTACTCTAAAGCATCACTCTAAATCTAAAGGTATAAATTTTATCTGCAAAAAATATGATCCATACATATTTAGTGCGGGTGTGGCACAATTTAAAAAAAGTTGAAGTTGGCTAACTAATAAAAAATTCAATTTTCAGGGAGACAAAATGAGGACCCGATTTACATATACTGTAAATCCTAAACTTTTCGTTTTTCTCCCTACGAGTTATTCATCCGCGAAAATAAACAAAACCTCCAGTGTCAAATTTCAAAACGAAAATTTTCGTATTTCAGCATTAAAAGTTAAAAAAAGATCTACAACCATGAAAAATCTGACCAAAAATGAAGCTTACGAGATAAGTTTTAATTTTTAAAAACTAAACTAAACTAAAGAACTTGAGTTTTTCTCTATTCTATAATGCAACCGGCTTCAACGAAATTGAATGAAATGACCCTTATTCAGCTTATAATAAAATTAATTATACAATTTGTCAGAACATTACTTGCAAAATTAATTACAGTAATTGTGACATCGGTATTCAGCCCCGAATTCAGTAGTAGAAATTCATCTAATTTTTTGTGTGAAGAGCAGTCACCTAGTCACTTTTTGTGTTCAGAATTAGTCACTTTTAGTCACTTTTTAGCTTAAATTAGTCATTTTTTGCACTTCTTTCAAGTACATTCTGTAGCAGCCCTGATTATACAAAACTATTTTCCTCGTAAACAATTCCTGGGTTAAGAATTTGTTAATTTTCTCTGCATTTTGAAGTTTATGGATGGTAAGAAAGTTCGAAGAGATTATAATATTTTTTCTTTTAAAGATTAATTTTCATCACGAACCGTTAACTAACTATTTTATTTACTATAAATAGGTATGAGCGAGGAGAAGAAGCCTTGTTAAGAGCCTCTCGGGAAAACTCGTTGGTGGAACCTTACAAAGGAACTCCACCTTCTGGTAGTCCAAGAGGTAAGGGTATTTCTTTGAATTATTATAAAGGTAAGCACATTTGAAGTAGTTGAAAAAATCTTCAATAAATAATTATGCAAATGAATGGGTTTTTCATCTTTGTAGGTAGTATAACCAAACAAGCCTCTTTGGATGAGAGTGTCCAAATGGACACTCCTCCAAGGAGTCCCCCTGAACCTCTGCCTGATGAAAAACTCCTGGAAATGGTGGGGCCAGCTCCAATTCCTACACAACTCAAGGAAAGACCTGAAATGACTGCAAAACAAAGGTGGATCTGGGCCTACAATAAAATCATTCTGCAGCTAAACGTGAGTACTTTATCAGTTAATTCATGTAGGGAATTATTAAATCGAACAGGTCGCAAACTTTTATTCAACAGGGCAAAATTTGATTTTGGTACCGGCCAATTTTGACACTGTTCCCTAAAAATGTTTCCATACACAAGTTGTATACAAAATTTTCTATGCTTAGTATTTAGTGTATTTTTTTGTCCAGCTATAAATAGAATACTCTCACCTAATTTAGGAACATACGATACCAATCGATATAGAGTCACTCGTATAAATTAAAATAAATTCAGTCCAATGGGAGCTGGAAGTCAAGAAACTATGCGACCTTCCCAAAAATGTGGTAGCCGATAAAAAAGACCCGCATTTTTTTCAGACCTTCGCAGGTGACATTGTGGATGATGACCTTCACAATTCAGTGATATTAATTAAGTTCTATTTACTCACAGACCCAATGAGAATCTCAGGTGACATTATATGTACATTTTTGTCAAATAAGGTCAGAATGGCAAACACATATTGTTGACTCTAACTCATGATTTATTTTCAATTTATACTCTAAAAATAAGAATAGACTCTGTTCTTATTAATTAAAACCTGTTAAATATTTCTTAGCCCAATTGAATCAAATATTAGGTTTTCAAATCATGTTTATTACAATATTTACGGCATGATTCTTATTCTAAAATACTTCTTTGGTTCAAAACCTATAAAATATTTTAATTTGTCGGTAAGCTGATAATGTATAGAAGTTTAATTCTGTTAAAACGAATTTTCGGTGAGTAAAATATTTTTCGGATAATAAAACGTGAATACCATTTGAAACATTATTTAAAGTTAAATGAAAATTTATTGAATATCGATATGCATAATTTTGTGGAAAATCATGATAATGTTCAATGATGTAGAACCGAATATTTCGGAAATAGCTGACTTATTGCAGCAACCTACATTGGAAAGTACGATCGGATCTAATTAAATGTTGTATTATTGTTATTCCAATTAAAATATTCACACACAAAAATATATTATATTTTTTTAAACTATTTAATATTTTACCAAGGAATTTATGTCAGGATAAAATTTATTTCTAAAAGATTATAAAACAGGGTAATTAATATTTGGGAAAGTTTACTAAATTACAGGTAAAATTATTTACTAATTTGAAATTTCTAAAATCTAGACTAAATTTCTGTCCAGGATTCGTCACCTTGAACAAAGAAATGTTAATTGGAATCGTGACTGTAAGATAATGTCGGGTTACATGAAACATCCATTAACGTAGGTGTGTCGCTCCAGTAGATGCCCAATCATACTTCTAAGTACGCACCTGGTATCGAGCCAGTCAAATTGATTTCTGAGAGAAAATGAAAATTTGAGAGGGAATTCAATTTATGTGGGTTTGAAGAAAAGATCTTGATTAGTTATAGAATTTAAAATATAGAACATTCGAAATTTAACATATGTATATATGTATGTAACAATCAGAATTTAAAACATTAAAATTTTTACATTTAACAATTTCAAATTGGCCACTTTCGAAATTTAGTAATTGTTTATTTCAAGCTAAACAGTAAATAATCAATTAGTTTGATGACTTTCTAGCCCTACTGTTATAAAATTAACTACAAAAAGTGACCAAATTCAAGGCAGGTTTTCTGACTAATATAATTTGTCGAAATTAGTAATTACAAATTGAACTATTAAAACTTACAAAAAGTTTTTTGCGTTTCAATAATTAAGTCATAACCACTGAAGATCGATTAGTGGTATTTCTACTTTATTTTATAAGTCGGTGATGTACCTGCTCTTTCCGTACAATAATTTGCAAAAGGTAATTTTCAAGATTTTAGATCTTGTAAGCAAATTTTACTCTACGATTAAAATTTTTATTGCTAATTAATGTTAAAAAGAATAAGTAATGAGTGAGAAAATTTACTCAGATTTTTTCTTTATTTGGAAAAGGTCCAGAAGAAAATCGCTTTCCCAAAAGCCCAGTTTTTTTAGATGGTTTCATATAACCGTCTACAATATCATATTTATATAACATATAGTAATGTCGTAATATTGTAAGATTAAAATCTTTTTAAGAGAAGAATGAAATTAAAAACATTGGAAAATATTCCAATTTTATATACTCACTTAGATCTTCTTCTTGAGTATATTAATTCAGAATAAGCGAAAAAAATACATCCATGAAAAAAAGCACAAAACAAAGAAGAACAAATAATGACCGTATTTTTTATAGAAATTTCTCTTAATATTTCTCGAGAGCTTGTTGGTGGATTCCAGGCCGAACGCACGCAAACTAGACCTTCACATCATCGATTTTTTTAAACTTTGACTACTTATTTGCTTGATAGAGAAAATATAAAATGCCAAGGATTTTACTTGAAGCATTTTTTTAAATTTATTGCATTTCTTCTATTTTGGATACTTTTTGAGTTTGTAAAACAGGAATTGCACCAGTTTAAAAAAATTGATTTTTTTAAAACTCCATGCCCACAAAATGCCTCTCCTGAATTCCTTTATACTTCATTTTATACTTCAGAATGTCCTTCCAGAGAGAAAGTTAAAAAAAAACATCCTAGCTTTACATAAATTCTCTAGAATTTTTTTTAAATAAAAATTTTTTTCTGCTTAAATTGTAATTTTTTTACTATTTGAGTCTATTATTTTCTTTAAGCATAAAAAAAATGTTTGTCGATTATATCGGTTTTACAGTTGATCTTACAGGTTTTCGATCTTATCACTAATTAAAGAGCATTTAAATGAGTCTAGGCTCTATTATTTTAATAAAAAAAAATTTTCTATACTCTATCACATTATTAAGTAAACTTCTACGAAGTGTCTTGTCGTTCCGGAATTCAGGATGAACAGTCAAGTATTTTTCATAATTTTGGCTAGTCGTCCCGAAATTCCCTTTTCCAGCTCCGCCAATTTTTCGGGAGACTAGATGCAGCCAAACTTTTGTATGAAAACAATCAGAAATAATCATGTAAGATATACTTTAAAGAAAAAAGAATTTCATAATATCTCCTTAATGATACAACTATAAGAGGATTTTATACGGCAAAATCAATCAAAAAATTTTTTCCAGAAAAAAATTCAAAATCGGTTATGATCTAGAGGTCCTCTATTTGAGTTTTGTCTTTTTATATTGATTTTTTGTTGTTTTTTCATTCTCAGTGCCTTGAAAATACATATTTTAAATTTTTATACAAATAAAACTAACTCCTTTTACATTACCATCATTGTATATGATTTAATGACAATTTACAAACTCATTTCTAAGGAAAATATTAATTTTGTCTTACTGGGTTCACACTTTTTTATAATACGTAACTTTTTTCAATTGACTTAATGTATTCTGTAATTGGCACACCGTATGTCACATTTTTATATAAAAATATAATAAAAAGACAAAATTATTATTTTTCATGAGAATGGGTTTAAAAATTATCATTAAATTATCTATACAATGATGATAACGTAAAAAGGAATAATTCTATATGTATAAAAGTTTAATACATGCATTTTCAAGACATTGAGAAAATAAAAACAACGAAAAATCTATAAAAAGACAATATTCAAAAAGGGGGCCTCTAAATCATATCCGATTTTCAATTTTTTTGTTGAAAAATTTGTTGACTAAAAAGGTAAAACTTAGGCGAGTGTGCGTATTCAGTTTCGAAAATAATTACTTTGCCTCATAAAATGAATCACCTCAAACGAAAATTCAAAATTAATCCTCTTATAGTTGTATTAATAAAGAGATATTATACAATTATTTTTTCTTTGAAAGTGTATCATAAAATGACTCTTTCTGAATATTTTCATATAAAGGTCTACTAAATAACTTAATGGTGTACAAAAAAATAATTTTTATCAAAATAATCAGGGTTGGGCAAGTTACTTTTTAAAAGGAACTAGTGACCGTTACCGTTACATCACGAAAAAAAGTAACTAGTCACTGATATCGTAACCGTTTTCAAATATAACTTTTTCTCAGTTACTTTTTCAAAAAAATGTAACTATACTATAGTTACTTTTTTTCGTTACTTTTTTATTTTAGCAATATGAAAAATATGAACTAAGGAAAGTAATAATCAACGCTTATTTCTATCTGTATTCTTTGTTTATTTTTAACATTAGTAATTTTTCGAAAGTTTCGTCGTTCAATCTCCCCCTTCTCGAGTTAAGTATGATTCCTGCCGTACTGAACAATCTTTCGCACGATGCGCTGCTTGGCATAGTGGTATTGAACTTAAAGAAAAATTTTTTAAGCATTGGAAAATCGTTCAGCATTGAAACTTTTTCATCAGATGATTCAATAAATGCTCGTAGCTCCTCACAGCCTATTTTTGAGGTATTCTTTTTCTTTAGTTTAAACATGAAGAAACTTTTAGTTTCAGCATTGTTGGATACATTTTCAGTTTTAAGGCTTCGCCCTCCTTCGTCAAGATGAACGTCTTGGACATCAGTCAATAACAGTTCAATTGTTTTCTCTGCGTCAATCCTTTGCGATTCATTCAGCCATTCAAATTTGAAAGCCGGAAGCAAGCAGCTTGCTGCTAGTAAATCTTTGTTATCAAACAGTGTCTGAAATCTAAGAATTGTATGTATTATATATTATATTTGATGAAACGTATAAAAATATAAAATACAAATTTGAACTTGAACTATATATGCGGCTAATCTATTAATTCAAGATTTAAAAAACTACATCAGTTCACTGATTTTCAGAGCTGGTATTTCAATCAATTTGATGCATTTAAGGATTACGAACAAAAATAAAAGTAAATAAAGTATGATATACAGAAATCAGTTATGATTGCTGAGATAATAATACCTCTTCTTTATTCCAGAGTCAATGCTCTTTACTAACGAAGCGCAGTATCTCAATCCTTCGCTTTTTAAAATTTCCATCTCGTTCTGTACTTCGAAAACGACGGGCAAAAGATACCCCATGTACGTCTCCTTTTCACCTTGCAAGATGTCTAATGCTTGCGCCAAAGGCGTCATTACCTGATTAATAATAGTAAGCATTGTGTAATAAATAGACCAAATTTAATAATAATAATTGTCAATTTTGTGTAAAGAATAATAGCACTACCTTGCAATACTCTCTCAAGAACTGAAGTTCCTGAAAAGTCAGTCTTGGAAGGCCACAGAAATCGAAACATTCATTTAATTTTTCCGTATCAGATAACGTCAGTTTTTTCACCTTTTTGGCCGAGGCAAAAGTCGAGTTCCACCTAAAGAAAATATTTTCGTAAACATTTCGAAAACATTAAAGCCACTGTTCTTATGTTCTTAATCTATTTTGTCAACCATTTCTTAATGAAAATAAAAATATATTAATTATTAAGTATTG
>JAUMHM010000085.1:55255268-55283870 GCA_032362435.1 Melikaiella ostensackeni
GGGGTAAAAATCATCCGAAAAAAGCGTGACGTAATACTTGAACGGCCCCTTATTGGGAAGGTCATGGGAATAACTAAAGAAAGGATCTGGGAAGTACAATGTGGATTTATGCCAGGAAGATCATGTGCGGTTCAGATATTCAGCTTGAAACAGATCATAAAAAACAGTTTGAGAGTAAAAAAAAGAGTTTTCTGTGCATTTGTTGATTTGGAAAAAGCTTTTGATGAGTTGAATAGATCTGAAATTTGGGAAGTCCTGAAAGAGTATGGAGTAAATTGTTGGCTTCTAAAAGCAATAAAAGTAATATACCATATGTGCAGGGTGTTTTTTTATCTTGAGACATCGAAATATCTAAAGAAATATGCACCCATAAAAACTTTTTCTTTTCGAGGGAGAAAAGCGACTCCGCAAAAATTTACCTCACACCCCACCCCCTGGGGGCGGAAGGCGGGTAACTTTGAAATTTGAAATAGAAACCTATATTTTTTATTGCAGATGCAGGTTTAGCATTAAAAAATACGAAAGTTTTATTCGGAAAATTTTTTTGCATTCGTGCCAGATGGCGATGCATTTGCAAGAAATGACATTGTTGTCTATTCAAGGAATGCGCTGCCAAACAAAAGATAAAAAAGACGTTCTGATTGTTTTCAAGAGAGCTATTCAATTGAAATAAATGTTGAAATAAACACACCCACCACCCACTTGGAAAGAGGGTTAGAGGGAGGTAGAAAAATTAGAAAGCTCAATTTTATTTTTAAAACGCAGGCTTTTCATTTTGACTCCAGGTATGTAAGCAGTCAATGAAACAACTACTTTTAGTGCTACCCAAAAACAACGGCGTGGACGTAGTAGTTGTCTGTTCCCTTTGGGGTGCTTTTTTCGATGAGTCCCCTTGCATGCAGTTCCTGTGAAATATGTGCGGTAAGACGCCAATGAAGAAAGTCAGTAATGAGTGGGTTTTCAAATAATGTGGTGTGGGAGAAGCATTGTTTGACAAGAGTGAAAGAAATTTACTGAGATTGCTTGGTCATGTTGAGAGAATGAATCAAGAATGTTGAACGAATCAAGTGTATTTAGGTAAGGTGAGTGGTAGCGTACCCAGAGGTAGACCGAAGAAAGAATTGTTGGAATGTGCGAATTAAACTTTAAAGCGAAGGGATATAAGGAGTCGCAGAAACACGAAAGCATTTATGAAACGATGTATCGATGTAACGGAAGCAAAAGATGCCTGCAAGGATAGAGATGTATGGAGGACAATTTTTTATAAGAATAGTGATGCCTGAAACGAAAAATTTGGGATACTAATGGGCCTGCGTGAAGAGATTCTCTTAGTGGATTAGTCTAAGGAGATATCTCCTCTCATATTTTGCTGTAAGAGTCGAGAGTGCTACAGAAAGGTAACTGTTGACGATCAGAAAGCACTGCACAAAAGATTCTATAGTTTAGGAGATTGCGCAAAACGAAATTTGATGCTGCAGTATGTGGTACGTCGGAAAGCTCTATCATCTAGAAATCAAAAGCAGGCAAACACTTGGAAACTCGTTACGACTGATGCAACGGTAATGAAGTACAAGTTTGTAATACTTGGCTGTGTCACGTATCAGGCATAAGCAAAAACAGATTAGGGACTGTAAAGGATAAAATAGTCGCAGGAAATTTAAAAGATCCTAGAGGAAAGCACGATCATCAGGAAGTTGAATTAACGCCAGAAATGAAACAACTCATCAGAGAACACTGCGTTTCTATTCCCCATCGAGAATCTCAACACCGGCGAGATAATACTACTTTATACTATTCTTCCAATCCAGATCTCAATTTAGGCGAATAATATGAGATGTTTTGTCAATATTATGTTCAAGTAACCGGCGACAAAAAAAGCCAACCATTACATGAAAGTACATACCGTCAGTATTTTAACAGGAATATTCCTTTTACTTTCAGACTGCCAAAATCTGATGTCCGTAATATTTGTTACGAAAGTCAAATAAAGGGAGACGAAGGCGAAGAAGTGAAAGACACAAGTCAGCAGCTAAAAGTTATTTGAAATGGAAGTATGGTTTGCTGGAAAACAAAGAGGTAAATTTGTGTCTGGAATTTGACTACGGGCAAAATCTTCCTTTACCAAAGTTCCAGTAAATTCACAGTTTTTCTGCAGGTTTCTCTGGTTTTATATCTTCCACATTCACGTTCATTATAACAAGAACAGTTATATGGTTTACTTCCTGGATGGACTTTTCAAAAAAGTGCTAATCCAGTATGCAGCTTCCTCTATCACGCAATAAAGTAAGAATTGAAGCCCGAATGTCACAAGAAAATGATTTTAATTTCCTGACGCTGCGCCTGCTCAAAATAAAAACTATACCGTCTTTAGCTTCTTGCCTTTGCTGGCCTCAAAGTTAAACGTTGAAATCATGCACGTTTTTCCAATTCGGTGACATTCCTTCTGCCAATGCGATAGAAATTTCGCAATATACTATCAAGCAAAAAAAGGGCAGAAATGAAGAGACTGCCTTGGAGTACGTGCGGCTGATTTTAAAAAGACATGATGTACCATTTAAAATCGTCGATGGGTCAAGGGATGAAATCATTCATGATTAAGATCTCACACTGAAAGCAAAAATAAAGAAGCCTGAAGAGTTTTTAAGCAGCAAGGCATCTGTGATCGTTAATTCCCCGGCTGGAGAAGTCAAAGTCTTCGAAAATTATAATATGCAAGACTTCACGTCTTTTTCAATGAAATCATGTTCTCTCTCGAAGACATCCCAAAACGAAGACCACCAGCTGTTCGAGTTGCGAAGTTAAAAAACAGAAACTTAATATCTTTGATGAGTTACTTGACCGAAAAAGGAAAGCAATTTTTTACATCATATTTTGCATCGTTCAACACCACAGAAGCTGCCGAAGAGTCGGACGTCGATGAAGATTATGAAGAGTAGCTGAAAAAATCTCCTGATATTCAATAAATAAGAATACGCTTTTTGACTGCAGTGTGTCTGATTTTTGATTGGTACGTCTGGTTAAAATTCTAATTCAGGGACAAATATTAAATTTAAACAAAAATAATTATGTACCTTCTATTTTCGAAACAGATTTTTAATTTTACATGTAAATATAATTTAATATAAATAGATTGCAGAGAATTTTTCATAATTTGAAGAATTTCGGAAGAGTTATACCTATTTTTTTCTTTAAAAAGGTAATATGATTCCTAGGAAATAAATGAGGAAATTGGTCTTAACATTTTTGAAATGCGTATAATAGGATATGCACAAACAATGAAAGCCTCATGATTATTTTCATCCTCCCCTGAAAATGAGAATAATATTAACAAAAAAGTTTTAATATCACAATTCTTGGTAACTAAACATTTTCTCAGTTTTGAAAGTTCTAATTTGTTTAATTTTCAACGTTTCGTAGTAGAAGTTTCTTATTTTTGATGTTCCCTATTTAAAATTAATGCATTTTGAACGTTTTTTCTTTAATAATTCAATTTTAAACATTTATAATTCAAAATCTTTCCATTCAGAACGGTGAGAATGACGATGAATTTATTTTTCGATCTTAAAAAAATTTGTCTCAATAATTTTAATGTTAAGTCATAATTTTTTAAATGTAAGAACAATTTAAAATTCTAGAATTTCAGAAGCTTTGACTTTGAAACATTCAGTTTGCTTTTCTATTTCAAACTGTCAAATTTTAATCGCCTCGAATGGAAAATTATTGGAATTCAAAGATTTAAAATTTTAAATTATTCAATTTTAGACGCCTTTATTAAAAAAAATAAAATTTTCATTCTTTTGAATTTCAAATGATCCAATTATCAAAATTCTAATCCAAAATTATTGAATTTCGAACGTTTTGAAATTGTCCTATTTTAGACATTTTAATTTGAAATCATTTAATTTCGAGATTCTTCAATTCAAAATAAAATTCTTCAATTTTGAGAGCTTCTGATTAAAAATTTGTCAACTTCAAACACTTTCAATTTCAAATTATTAAATTGTAAACGCTTTTATTCGGAAACGATAGAAGTTCAATTTCCTTTAATTCCATTCGAAAAATTGTCCTTTTTCACAATTTTACTTAATCTAAAACGGTTCAATTTGGAATGTTTTCAATTCAAAATCGTTCAATATAATGAAAGGAGGTATTCCGGGTTTCAATCGTGTGCAAAACTACTAATCTTTTGTTTTGTTTTGTTTTGCGCACGATTGAAACCCGAAACACCTCCTTTCATCATAATGAATCATCGTGAAAGCATTAAATCGTTCAATATACTTTTTTTTATTTCAAACGCTTTTATTTCGAAATTATTAATAATTGTCTAAAAAATTGTTAAAACTCTTAATATTGAAATATTTGTTTATTAATGTATTTTCAAATTATTTATATTTCTAGTGCTAGGAAATGAAAATCCAGGGACGTGAACGCGCGCTTCGGGCGCGTGCATTTACTATTAGTTTTTACTATTAGTAAAGTTTCACTATTAGTAGTTTACTATTAGTGCACAATAAAAAGAAAAAGAAACTTTATTTTTTTTAAAGTGAAGAACGAAAGAGGAAGAAGAAAGAGAAAGGCAAGTATAATGTAGAAATGCGAATAGCGGAGTGAAACGTAAACGGAAAGACAACAAAAATTTAATGGAGGTGTAAATGAAAGATAATTTACAAAGAGAATAATGAAGTAGGAGTAGACAAATTGGTGAGGAAACAGAAAATGGGAAAATAGCGATTTAAATAAATGAAAGCAAGCAAGAATGAGAATACAAAAAAAATTATGATAGAATGAAAAAATGGATAATGTGAAATCAAAATCATAAAAAGAGAGAGATGGGAAAATATAGTAAATTAAGAAAAGTAAGAAAGCATCTTAATATTTGAGGGACACTGGAACAATCTGTAACATATCAAATAAGTGAATGAAAGGAAGATGAAAAAAAAGTATGAAAGAAAAAAAGACTTCAAAATATTAAATAAATTGTTTTTTAAGATCATAAAGAAAACGATCATCGACATTCTTAAAGAAATAAAAAGAAACAGGGATGGGTAAGTTACTTTCCAAAAGGAACTAGTTACCGTTATCGTTACATCAGGAAAAAAGTCACTAGTTACTGATATCGTTACCGTTGTAAAATATAACTTCTTCTCGATTAATTTTTCAAAAAAATGTAACGATACTTACTTTTTTCGTTACTTTTTCATTTTAGAAATATGAAAAATATGAATTAAGGAAAGTAATAATCAACGCTAATTCTATCTGTATTCTTTGTTTATTTTTAACATTAATAATTGTTCGAATGTTTCGTCGTTCAGTCTTCCATTTCTCGAGTTAAGTATTACTCCTGTCGTATGGAACAATTTTTCACATGATGCGTTGCTTGGCATAGTGGTATTGAACTTGATAAAGAATTTTTTAGCACTGGAAAATCGTTCAGAACTGAAACTTTTTCATCAGATGATTCAATGAATGCTCGTAGCTCTTCAGAGCCTATTTTCGAGGTATTCTTTTTCTTTAGTTTAAACATGAAGAAACTTTCAGTTTTATCATTGTTGGATACATTTTCAGTTTTAAGGTTTTGCCCTCTCTTGTCAAGATGAACATCTTGGACATCAGTCAATAATAGTTCAATTGTTTTCTCTGCGTCAATTCTTTGCGATTCATTCAACCATTCAAATTTGAAAGCCGAATGCAAGCAGCTTGCTGATAGTCAATCTTTGTTATCAAACAGTATCTTAAATCTAAGAAATGTATATATTATATATTATATTTGATAAAACGTATAAAAAATAAAATACAAATTCGAATTTAAACTATATATGCGGTCAATCTATTCATTCAAGATTTTAAAAACTACATCAGTTAACTGATTTTCAGAGCTGGGATTTCAATCAATTTGATGCATTTAAGGAAACGAATAAAAATTAAAATAAATAAAGTATGATATACAGAAATCAGTTATGATTGCTTAGAAAATAATACCTCTTCTTTATTTTAGAGTCAATGCTCTTTGCTAATGGAGCGCATTATCTTAATCCTTCGCTCTTTAAAATTTTTATCTTATTCTGTACTTCGGAAATGACAGGCAAAAGATACCCCATGTATCACCTTTTCACTTTGCAAGATGTCTAATGCCTGTGCCAAAGGCGTCATTACCTGATGAATAATAGTATGCATTGTGTAATAAATAGACTAAATTTAGTAATAATATTTGTCTATTTGAGTAAAGAATAAAAGCACCACTTTGCAATACTCTCTCAAGAACTTAAGTTTCTGAAAATTCAATCTCGGAAGGCCACAGAAATCGAAACATTCATTTAATTTTTCCGTATCAGATAACGTTAGTTTATTCACCTGATTGGCCAAACCGAAAGTCGAGTTCCACCTAAAAAAAAGATTCTCGTAAATATTTCAAAAAATTAAAGTCACTGTTGTAATGTTCTTAATCTATTCTGTCAACCATTTCTCAACGATAATAAAAATATATTAATTACTAAGTATTGTACATTGCAATTTGAGTAAAATTTTACAACTATATAGTAGACATAACTTGTTAGATTAGGTGTTTGGAGGTTAACTCCGAGCACACTTTTAATCTTATCGGCTGCCTGAGTTGATTGATTTAGCTTATTCCACAGTTTTGACAACTTAGAAAATGTGCTGCGAGATACTTTTTTGAACTGCTTATCTTCTAGAGCTGTGTCTGTGTCCCTGACGGCTACAAGGTTAAGAATGTGACTTCCGCATCTATAATGCGGAGGAAGAGTTATAAGATTTTCATTTTCATTATTGTCAGACGAATCCAGGATGTTAGTTAAAGAATGAAATTCGATTTCCAAATCGTCATTATCTTCTCCGTACATTCCTAATCCCTGAAACATTCTGAAAAATTAAGATTTTTATGAGTGTTTAGAAAATAAATAATTGTGACATAGAAATTCAACAAAAACCATAAAAAGTACACATTTCTAAAATAAACTATCTTACGTGAAAGCCTTTACGAGATTCGGTCCGTTATCAGTGGTTATACCCGAAACTTTGTTCTGAATGTGGAACTCTTGTAAAATGGAACTGATCTCTTTTGCCAATACGTCGTAGGTATGCCTTCCAAGGACTCTTTTGCACGCTAATGCAGCAGGTTTTCGTTCTAGCGTTTCGTCATCTATCCAATGTACAGTCATTCCCAGGAAGCTTCTGTAAAAGTTAATTGCCTAATTTTTGATTTACAGTCTGAAGTCTATCAATTATGTATACATATATAGTATAGTTCATAATATTCATATAACCGGAAGATTAATGTTTGATTGTATATTTTTCATTACGCATAATTACTCGAAATCAAGTGTCAGAGCAGGATATCATTGCAAAGAAAGTTTCAGGCTCTAATTTAATACACATGATTAAAAGTAAAGTCGCATCGACTGCTATGGTCATTAGCGACTGACTATTATACCTATATGGTATGGTACTGTGTTGTGCCAAGAAAGAAACGAGAAACTTTCCGAAGTAACCTTCCGTTTCGTTTTTCCGCATTAGGAATTGAACCCGCGACAACGGGGCTGCTAAGACTTCCGTGCTGGAAAATAACCCAAGTACGTTACCATCGAGCCACGGAGTCTCCAAGAATAATATTGAAATAATGAAGTTTGAAATAGTCATTACATTACTCATAATTGAAAAGGGACTGTTACCTCTTTGCCTTACTCCACAAATCAGCGGTAGCTGCTACATTTGGAACTTTGGCAAGCTTTTGTTGAAGGTCTGTACACATGTACTTTGATAATTCTTTAATTCGTTTACCAAGTGTTTTCTTTGACATTACTGACACATTTGTTGGTAATCCCAAACTGATCAAATTTACGAAACTTGGTTTATCGACAGCAGAAAGTGGAGCGCATTCCTCGACAACATAATTTATTATGGCACTGTCTAATGTACTTTGCGTTACCGGCTTGCTGTATCCAGTACCCTTCCGCTGCAAAGAGTCCAAAGCAGTCTGCTGTTTCGATGGGGGGTTTCTAAAATTTGAGAATCTTCAATTGTACGTTTCTTTCCTTACTTGTGTTTTTCTAAAGCTTCATCTAAATCATGCAGTTTATGCAAATGTTTGTGCTAGAGAAAATAAAAGTAAAACATAAATATACAAAAAATGCCTATATTTCTTAACATTAATATTATTACTTGCACACGTAAGTACTTAAAATTCACAAAATGAAAAGCTAATAAAATTATCTAGCATTATATAATTAAGGAACTAAAGTTAACCATTAAATGCATAGTGGTCTTATTTGGCAACGCTGCAATATTTAGCTTTAAATATTTATTTATGTTGAAATAAAGGTGCTAGTAGCCGGTTAAGTGAAGTAATCAATTAACAAATTAAATAATTTTTGTTTTGAGATTCTTTTTACTATTTTCCCATTCATGAATACAGCTTATTTAATAATTTTAACCAAAAAAAAATGGAAAAGAAAAAATCATGCATTTAAGGGTTAAGCTAGATTTCTCGTAGTTATGCATTTTTTATAAATTATGTATAAAAGTAAGTTTGATATATAATATGTTTACTTTCATAGATATAATATATTCTAATTTTTGTAGCTATGGTATAAAGTCCACGCTATAAATTGAATCTTTCCCAAGCTTAACGAGAAACGTTTCTTTCTATTGATCCACCAAAATATCCCATTTATTTCGTAATTTCGTTCGAAAATTTATGGTTTTCAATTTATTTTCTTTCTCATGTGTTACATATATTATAGATAATATCAAACATTTATTTCTTATATATTAATTTATTTAATATAACCATCATTTGTTTGTTTTAACATATATACTGATAAACTTGTAAGTTGAGTTTATTATAAAGTTTTAATGAAAAATAGCAGCCACAAAATTTTTCGACAATTGATTTTGTTTATTAGACTTCCGTTTTGAAAATTTTAATATACATTAAGTGCAAACAGTTTTTAATCTCTATAACCTAAACCTAAGATCTGGGACAAAGTTGAAACGAGAGTAGAGGACTTATACATACCTTGATGTGTTTCTTCACATTCGCATCAGCTAACGCATTTGTACTAATAATTTTAGGCAGAAAACACAATCTGCATTGCACCTTGTACGTCTCTCCTTCTTTGGAATCCAACTTGTAAAAATTTGCGAATGCTGGCCATGATGCTATAGACAGAAGTTTCAATAATTTGATTTACACCGGGCGATTCAGAAGTGCTAGGATTTTCCTGATCCCTTAAAACCACAGATTCTTCAGAAGAATTTGTAAGCGTCGACATTTTTCAGAAGAAACCACTGAGCACTTGAGTAACGCATTCCATTCGTGTTTGAACCGGCGTAGTAAACACGTGTGTACTGTGTACATAAAAACAAAATATACCTTCCTCTAACCTATCTTATCGTCTGCTGGTGCTGATTCTGTTTACCACCAATCAGCTTTTCAAGCGCTGGTCAGCGATTGGTCGCTGAAAGTGCCGCCACCATTCGAATAGTCGAAATGAAAAAATCGTTGCAAAAGCAATAAACTGTATTGATTTTCCTAATAAAAAAATTCTGTACTACATATATTTCAAAAGTAACGAGAAAAGTAACGATTTTTATAGTTACCGTTACTGAAAAAATGTAACTAGTTACCATTTCGTTACTTATTTACAAAAGTAACTTCGTTACTATCATCGTTACGAAAAAAAGTAACTAGTTAAAGTAACTACTTTCTTCCCATCCCTGAAAATAATAGAGCCTAGAATCATTAAAATATCCCTTAATTAGTGATAATCTCGAAAATCTGTAAATCAACTGTGAAACCGATACAGTCGATTAATTTTGTTTGCAATAGGAAGATTTTGAAAACTTATTTTTGATACTCGAAGAAAAGTAAGTGGAATTAAATAGTAAAAAAATGACTTTTTAAGCAAAAAATTAAAAAAAGAAATTTCATTTTTTTCAGAGAATATATGTTAAGCACGTAGGTTTTTTAAAAAAAAATTTCTATAAAAGGACATTTTGAAGTATGAAATAAAGAAATATAAAGAACATCGGAGCAGGAATTTTTTGGGAATCGGTTATAAAAAAAATCAACATTTTTTTAAATCTGAAAGGTGGAAGAAAAATTTTCGATCATCTGGTCTACTAGAACGCTAATTTTTTTAACATGCTTCATGTTTATACATATATAAACAAAAGAAAAACATTTTGCTTGTTTCGATTCAAGTTTCAGCAGTTTCATATAAGAACATTTTCATCCGTACAAAATCACATTAAAAATATAAACCATTTCCTTTTCCTCAAAACGAATGTTTCCATATCTTTTGTACACCTTTTGGTCACAAAACACATTCGTTTTGAGGAAAAGGAGATGGTTTATATTTTTTATGTGATTTTGGACGGATAAAAATGTTTTTATATGAAACTGATGAGACTTGAATCAAAACAAGCGAAACGTTTTTGTTTCGTTTATATATAAACATGAAATATGCTCAATAAATGAGCGCCTCAATAGATCAGATGCTCAATAATTTTTGTTCCACCTTTCACATTCTACCCCACACTGGTCAACACCATTCGAAACATCGAATCACATTTTTTTTAAATATAAAAAATGAACATGAGGGAGCCGTTGGAATTAATAGGCACCTTAAAATTAGGATTATTTTGGGGTTCTTATACTAAAAAAAGAGTTTCAGTTAGTTTGATTAAACTTCAGCTAAGGAGCACTCTACCAAATAAATAAGTGGCTAACGTTCAAAAATTCCGTGATGTGAAGGTCTAGTTTGTATGAATCCTGCATAGAATCCATCTGACCCAACTAGGTAAGATGAGCCAATATTAATGAATTGATATTTTTAATGTTTTTCAACTTCGTAACTATTTTTAATTAATCTGATGTTGAAAAAACTTTCTTGGCAGTCGCCCAGATGCCTCTAACATTTCAAAAATGTTTTGCATGTCAACCATTAAATCTTTCAACTTACCAGTTGTTAACGTTTTGAAGATCTGAATTTTTTTTATATTCTTCCGCATCCTCCGTAAAACAAGTAGAACTAACATTCCGGTGCAAAGACCTCAAGGATGGTGTATATAGGCCAGACTGGTTAAATGGTTATGCCACAATCGGAAACCCGTATGTCTGATGGCCTACGACTCGTATCACCTTCACTGCAAGGACTCTCCTCCCGCACTCTCATCGTCTATCAAGCCTGCTTGACACCAGGTCTCCTCTTATTCTTCAGTCACTAATTAACTCTCGGAGCGAGTCAATCGCGAACTTTAGATTGACTTCAGAACTCAACCCTCCGCAATACAACTCGTTTCTACCCAAATGACAGAATATGCAAGTATCGACACTATAGAATTCCCCATTAGTCACAATCAATTCTGTTGTTACTCAATCTTACACAAAAACTTCGTTACTGATCGACTTGCCTTTTATTGCATAAAGAGGTCCCAAAGGGGAGAAAGTTAGTGCCTCGTTAGCTCGAGGGTGAGAGACTTCCACGTCTTCGGGGCCGATCTTCATGGGGGGCCGTGTTAACTTAAGTGAAAAAACCTGCGAGAGGTCTATTTCGAAGAGCCACCATCTTGTGTGGTCCGTACAATGTAGACGACTCGGAAGCACATTGCACGTCGAGTGAACGTCCAAAGTGGATCAGTGAATTCACCAACTCTCTCAAATTTTCCACAAGTTCATTCACTCTCGTAATTTGTGACAAAAAATATTTCTCAAACAAAAAGGAATTTCATTTCATTAGTGCAGATTTTATTTTCTGATTGTTCTTGAGTGCGATGTGTTCTTCTTTTGTTTTTTCACGTTGAAAAAATTCTTAGAAAGGCTGAAGCTTCATAAAGGTGATATCTGAACAGTTGTTTATTTGTTTTGTTTTTAGTGGAAAAGAAAGACAATAGTGCGTCATATATTTTCATCTAGAGAATAGGACTAACTTTTGACTGGGACTAATTTGGCCACTACTTCTTCCATCTGAAATCTTAATTCAATTTCATAAATTAAAATGTATCACAACTTCTTAAGAATTTTCAAAGAAGAAGAAAATAAATCTATCTAGAGAACAGGAAAGAATTAAAGGAACAAGAATTAAACCTTGAATTTGAAAAGTAAATAATTTAACGGAGGCGCAAAATACCGTGTATGTATGAACGAGGCTGACCTTCGAATGTGAGTTCATACTCGATAAGCAGTGACCGGAAAAGGTAAGTCCGGATGTTGTCTATCGGCAAGATAATTCAAGGCATAGTCAACGTATATTGCAGTGGCGAGTTAACAAGTCGAGAGAAGACTTGACCTTAAAGTGGACATTTGAAATCTGCCCGAGCTTTGGCTTTTTGATTTTGAAAAGAAGTAATAAAATTGAAAAAGATAGAGTGGAGTTTTGTGGCAAAAGTAACTTCTCCCATTGTGTCACTTGGTGATAAGTAAGAATGGAGAACAAATCGAGGTCGACCGAATGGGCTCTGTTGTTTCCCTTGAAGGCCGGACTTTTCGCGATGAAGACGTCCATATCTTCGAGAAGTGTGAATCGAGAAAAGGAAAAAATCTCGAAGGAAAGGTACGTTCAGCCTAGAGTTAGAATTCGAAGAGGATCTTCACTATCGGATTTGGATAAGCTGATACAGACGAATTCGACTCTTCCTGATGTTGTGAGATCTACAGAAAAGGGTTCAGAGTCTCTCCCTCATTCCCCGGCTTTGTCGAGAACAAGTTTACAATTGGGAAGCCCCCAAGTTAGAGGGAGTATTGGGGATTTGATGAATCTGAAAAAATATGGTGGATCGAGTTGGAGTGTTAGGAGTGAAACTTTAATTGCAAAAGTTGTGCCGCTTAGTACTGTAACTCCTAAACAATGTTCGCCTGTAGAAAAGACTGACGAAGATGTGGCAGACGACTTTGTGGAGTACCAACAAGGCAGGGGACAATTGACTTGTGCACAGAGGACTGTGAGATTAAGCAAGCTGATCAAAAAACAAAGGAGGCAGTCCAAAGTACTTAGCCCACATGCTCTGCTCAAGGAAATAAAGGAATCTGCTCAAGGAGTAAGTTTTATTTTTGTGTTTTCGAAGCAGAAGATTTTGGAAGGAGATTTCTTTTATAAAAGTGTAGTGTGCGTTTTGTAGAAAACGTAGTGACCCAAGGTTTTCTTCAAATTCAAAACAAATTTTCAAATTTGAAATAAAGAAAAAAAATGAGAGAAATCTCATTCATTATATTAGCGAAAATTTAACTAATAAAATTACTGGCGAAAACTTCCACAGCTACATAAACTATCCTTTTTTTATTAAATGAAAGCTCAAAGTCGCATCGACAGCAGCGGTCCTTAGGGACTATAAAAATTGTATTTTTGTTTAAATATTTAAATTAATATTTATCAAATAAAATATAAACTAATTCATGGCCACGCGAAAATTTTTTTTACCATTGACGTGCGATTTGATTTGAACGAATGGGATTTTTAAAACATTGTGTTTTTATCGCCACTCTTATCATACGTTTTATTTTTCTAATAATTGTTCTATTTTATGCCGTAATATTTATTACAATATTAAGTTATTACAGTTGTTATTACAATATATTACATTATTTATTATTTCACACGAAATTTGTTTTGAAAAATTTTCTGTATCATGAGTGTCGATACAACAGATATCTGTTGATCAGATCTCCTCTGTATGAAGTTAAGAAATGAGAGTCATCGTATACCTGAGACCAAGAAGCGCAGAAATGCACGTTTTACTTTTTTGTGTAAAAATACATACAGAAATTCAATTTGGATAACTTTTAAAGTCCAAGAAAACAAGCGTCAAATTTGTAGTGTAGTTTTCATTTACAAGAAAGAGGATAGAAAAGTTTGAGATTTACTGTTTCCTGGACATTTGGTTCCTTTACACAGAAAAAAAATCATTTGAACCTGAAATCGGCGTTAAAATATTCTGACACAAAACTGAATGACAATTTTCATTTTGAGCGATATATTTTTGAGCCAAATTTTTTAAAGTATATTGAATAATCTTTACGTATGTATCTGTACGTTGGGTGATTCCAAGCGAGAGTACAAAATCGTATCAGTGTGTAGATACGATTAATGGTTTTTTTTTAAAAAAACATTTTTGACAAAAAATGTGTTTTTTTCACTGTATAAGATGGAAATTCCATTTGAAACACTTTGTTTTCGGTAAAAACTTATTTTTAGTATGCAATAATTACTTTAAGCTCCACAAAAAAATCGGGAAACACTTTTATCGCTTGACATTGAAATTGTAAAATATATATCTTTTCCATTTCATCTTCGACATACCACCTTGATCAAAAAGTTTTAGGACTCGTCACCGTGCGGCGCTCTCGGTCGGCCGATTTCATTTGTTGAAGTGACGCCGTATTCTGTACATCTATCTTTGTGTGTGGTTTCGATTCTTCACAAAAAAAAATGTCATCGACTTTGCATCAACGAGAAACGAATACCATCCAACAACCACCGAATTCACCTGATTTGACTCCCTGCGACTTTTTCCTATTCGGTCGACTCAAGAAACCGCTCCGCGGAACGCGTTACAGCACCCGAGATGAGGTCATGGAAAAATCGAAGATGGCTCTGATGGCTATATCGCAAACCGATTATAAAAAATGTTTCGAGGATTGGATCAAGCGCTGACATAAGTGCGTTGCAGTCGATGGGAATTACTTTGAAGGGGACCATATCGATTATGATGAATTAACTTGTATTTTTGATTTTAAAAATAAAGTCCTAAAACTTTTTGATCAAGGTGGTATTTACCAAGTTCCACGATTCTAACTTAAGTATCGCTTCATTTGATGTAGTTGAAGCTTGAAATTTTTTATTATTATGAGGAGTTTGAAAAATGATTGAATTTTTAACTGTTTCGAAAATAAATTGTTTGAAATTCTTGAACATTCCAAGATCGCGTTACTTTGTCCGGAAGGTTAGTCTCGGATGAAAACAAATTAATCTGTTCTTTGAAAGAACTCAAATTTTAAAAAAACTTTCATGAACGACTCATTGAAATAGAAAATTTTTTTTAAAAAAATAGAAAAGATTCTTATTTTTGATTCAGTTTAGAAGTTGGACAATTAAATGAAAAACATTTGAAGTTCAATAATTTAATAATTTCAAGTTCAAAATTGATAAATTCTTAATTAAAAAATACGACATTGGTCGATATTGTAAAATTTTGCTTCGAAATTGATTCAAATGTGAAAACTTGAATTGAAAATTATTTGAAAGAGAGTAAGATTTCAACAGAAAGGGATAAAAAACTCCACAATTCCAGTTCGTTACTCTTTAAAATGTAATATCTTAAAATGAAAACATAAAAAATTTGCTGAATTTTAAATATGTTGCAGGGATCACAATCCACTTCCTTTCTTCTCATTCTTCTTTCTTCCCTGTGAATTAAAAAAAATCTCTAAAATATCTAAATCGAGAATTTTGACTCCTTGTCCCAATTTTTTCACAAAATTTCAATACATTCTTAAAGAATCTTGAATAGAAATTTAAGACATTAAAAAACAAGGAGCTTTCAAATATATTGTTTTTGTTGATACCGATTTCAAGTATTTTCTAAACGATTTATTTGCTAATTTCGTTAATTTGAGAGACAAAGAAATGGCTAACGATGCAGTCGATAAACTAAACCCGGAAGATAAATAAATTCCATAGTTGAAAATTAAAGAAAATCTTATATTTCCAAAAGTAGACTTTATGAAATTGGACTATTTTAAAAAATGCCTTTCTCAGAAAACGTCAAGAAAGTTATGAACATTGAATTTTAGTGCAGGTTTTAGAAACAAAAAGGCGGTTATCGTCAATTACTACGATTTGAAATTTATACTTTCTATAAAGGTATACCTAAGGGAAAAATTAAAAAAGGAACGGTGGGTATAAAGTAGATATACAAATATTTGGAAAAAGCAATTCAAACATGTTCGTTCTTCTTTAGAATTTAAGTTTCTACTCCAAAATTCTCTTTACACTTACTATAAATTTAAAATTGTTTTTAAAATTTTTTGTTCATTGAATTAAAAATATTCCAGATATATCCTGATTTAACCTAGCGCGCAGTTTTCAAAAACTCAAACTTAAAGCTGTGCTCATAAGCACTTCGAAAAAGAAGCTTCTTAGAATTTTGAAGATGCTGAATTAGCTGAGATTAGCTTCGTCGAAAATTAATCCAATATAATGTCATTTCATACTTCCTATAAATTTATACTTAAGGCAGACATTAAAAATGGAACAGTGGATCTAAAGTAGATATGTATACGTGTTACGTCGACGCGACGGCGTACCAGTTGTCAAAACCAAGTCTGCCGAAGTCTGTTCTTGTGTTAGTGTACTGGATGTTTAGTATAACTCAGTCAAAAAGTGAAACTAAAAACGATATAAAATTGTTTTTGAGGTATTTGTGCTCAAAATTAAAAATATCTCAAATATACATCTAGCTTAGACCCACTGTTCTGTTTTCGAAAACTCAAAATAGAATATTTAATTGCTTATAAGCTCTTCAGACAGAAGGCCTATCAGAATTTGAAAGGAACTAAATTGTAAACTTAGTGTCCTCGCCAATTAGTTTAATTTGTTGTAAACTCTTTGTTAAAGCTACACTTGCTTAAGAGAACCTTAAAAATGCAGTTGTGGGTCGAAAGTATATATACAAATATTTGGAAAAAATAAATCAGATTTGTCAAAGATTTTTTAAAATTTAATTTGTTACTTTAAAAACTTCATTACACATACTATATGTAAATTTAAAACTGTTTTCAAAATCCCTTGTCCACTGATTTTAAAATATCTCAAAATATCTCAAATATATCTTGCTCTGACCTACCGTTATATTTTTAATAACTCAAACTTAAAACAGAATATTTAATTTCTTATAAGCACTTCGAAAAGAAGGCCCCTTAGATCTAAAAGGAACTGAATATTAAGCCGAGTTGTAAGCTTATCGTCGTCGTAAGTTATTACAATTTACAATGTATACTTCCTATTTACTTAAGATACGTTGAAAATGAAACGGTTTGTTGAAATTAGATATACAAATATTTGGAAAAAGTAATTCAGATTCGTTCAAGATTCTCTAAAATTTAAGTTTCCACTCCAAAATTCTGGTTACATCTATTATTTGAAACTGTTTTTAAAATCCCTATTCACTGAATCAAAAATATATCAAATATATATTCTGCTTCGTCATATCGTTCCATTTGTTTCCATTTGTTTCTAAAGCAGATTTCATATAAATGTTTTGAAAATAATTCAAAGTTGTTCAAGTTTCTCTCAAATTTCATTTTCAACTCAAAAATTAACGTGTTAACTCCTATGAAAACATTCTCTTTGAAATTCTAGTTCACTGAATCCATAAATGTGAAAAATCCTGCTTTGACCCACCGTTCCATTTTCTGAAAACTCAAACTTAAAATAGAATGTTTGATTTCTTATAAGCGCTTCAGAAAAAGATTTCTCTCAGAAATTTAAGAGTAACTGAATTGTAAGCTGAGCGTCGTCCTCAATCACTGTAATGTTCCAAACTATTTGTAAAGTTTACAATTTGTTTTGTTGTTGAATAAAATTTAATAATAATATGCACGTATTGTCGATTCAATCAGTTAATACTTACTAGCAAAACATTAATTAAATTGGCTTGTCATAGTATCTGTTTTATAATTATTATAATCACAATAATAAAATAACGAGAGCGGATAAATCTGGTTTTAAAATTGAATTATATATCTTTTTAAAAGAAATATGGAGAATGTTGAACAGCTAAATTAATAATCTTTTGCGCATGTATTGAAGATTTGCCTTCTTTGAAATTATCACGTGGCTTTCTTTATTTGAGATTCTTAAAGTTAGCTGCAGTTGCCCAATGTCATAACACGTTGATTTTCCCGTAATTGTCACAAAGACATTATGTTGACGTCTATCTTTGATCATAATAAAAGCAATTCATTTTGAACCACTAAAAGTTCATTTTTAACAGCGAACATAGATGAAGTTCAAAATGAACTGAAACAAAATTGAAACTTGTAGTTTTTTCTATGTACCCTACAGGAGGTAAAAACCTTTAATAGCATAAGAAAACCAAATGTTCTTTTACCTTCAATAGGTACATAGAAAAAACTACAAGTTTCCATTTTGTTTCAGTTGATTTTGAACTTCATCTATGTTTGCTGTCAAAAATGAAATTTTAATGATTCAAAATGAATTACCTTTATTATGATCAATGACAGACGTCAATATTAAGTCTTTGTGACAATTTCGGGGAAATCAACGTGTTATGACATTGGGCAATTGCAGCTAACTTTAAGAATCTCAAATAAAGAAAGCCACCTGATAATTTCGAAAAATGCAAATCTTAAATACATGCGCAAAAGATTATTAATTTAGCTGTTCAACATTCTCAAAATTTCTTCAAAAAAGATATATAATTCAATTTTAAAACCAAATTTATCTGCACTCGTTATTTTATTATTGTTATTATAATCCTAAAACAGAAACTGTGACTAGCCAATTTAATTAATGTTTTGCTAGTAAGTATTAACTAAATAAATTGACAATACGTGAATATCATTATTGAATTTTATTCAACAACAAAATAAATTGTAAGCTTTGCAAATAGTTTGGAACATTACATTAATTGAGGACGACTCTAAGCTTACAATTCAGTTACTCTTAAAGGTAAAAATTTTTAATAACGTAAAAGAACTAAATGTCCAGGAAATAATAAATCTCAAACTCTTCTATCCTCTTTCTTGTCAATGAAAACAACACTAAAAATTTCACGCTTGTTTTCTTGGACACAAAAGTTATCCAAATTTAATTGCCGAATGTATTTTTAAACAAAAAAGTAAAATAAAAATTGCGATAAAAGACAATGTTTCAAAAATCTCATATGTCGACTTTAATCATTGACCTATAATAACTAAAAAGACCGCCTAAAAGAGAGGCCACAGGTAATCCTATAATTTAATAAGAAATATTAAATATGGAGTTGTAGAATTTAACTAGCTGTGAACTCGATCTCGGGTGTTTCCATTTTGTTTGTATTTATAAGTGCATGGTGCTCATTTGATGAGCACTGTGCTTCCTCACTATGATTAATTAGCAAATATATTTGCTTCCTCAAAGAGAAAGCATTCGTGATTTATTCAATATTTGAAATTATCAACGGAAATATTTTAAAATATCAGGGGATATTCACCATAAAAAAATACAAATAGGTCAGTACATTCATCTTAAGTCAAGGAGTTTTTTCTATTCTTGCATCAACTTTGAATTCTATTAATGAAAATTTTTTACTATATTATGAATGACCATAACTTCCTTACTCCTCAATAAAATGTATCAATAATGTAAATATATGGATTCGTTTCCAGCCAAGGAATCTCTTATATTGTTACATCAACTTTTATTTATGTCGATGAAAAAAGTTTTGTTGTAAAAAAAACCCATTCTCAAAATATTATAAAGTGCTACAATAAAATTACTAAATATTTTAAGAAATCCTTGCATCAGTTTCCAGATAATAGTGCTACAATAAAGCCCTCGAAATTCCACTAAATTATCTACAACTGGCTTTAAGTTATCGTGTTAGCAAAAAAGGGCGTAATCCACACATACACACACAAACACACACATCCAAACAATTCCTTAGACCGTTGGATTACACATTTGTCAACTGTAAAACGTTTAATTAAATCGTTTTAAAAATATTTGAAATTGTTACGACTACAAAGCTTCCTCTATGAGGAAGCAAAACGTTATAAAAAGACTCCAGAATCGACAATTGGGGCATAAACGAAAGTTCCAGTCACCATTTCTCGAGTCGAGTCCTCGAGAAATAGAGCTTACACATAAGTTATCTCCTTTTATCCGTTGTTTTATTTAAATAAATACAAAGGACATTCATTTTGAATAATGTATTAAGCTGAAGAAACGTTTGATTCTTTCCATAACTATTGTAGTAACATTGATGAAGAACACCAAAATTACTTATACCAAAATCACATTTTTTCTAAAAATATGCCCGCAACACATAGACCCTCTTGAATTAATTTCCGAAGTAATAATAAAACTGGAATCTTGTTCACAAAAACTTTATTATAATGAACTTGTTTATGTTTGAATATTATAATCTGCTAAGCATTTTTAAGTAGACTTTATCAGTTGCCGTTCTTTAAGAGGATTATCTCCACAGATTTTTTTATTGTTTTATGGTGGAAAATTATTTCAATTCGTGAATATAAAAGGCTAAGAAAACTGTCTTTCGATTTATAATTTCAATCCTCAAGATAATTGTTAATTGTTTGTTAATTGTAAAAAATGGAAAAAAAATTTCAAATAACAATCCCGTTGATGAATTTATGTTTTTTTTTGCTTTTTAAAACTCACAGCGCAAATAATTTTTTAATTTTTTGTGCTTTTGTCCCATTTATTAATCCAAGTGTCCAGGCGCACTGCAAATATTTGGTCTACGCTCACCGACTTTCGGTGGACCTAGACGGGTCCTTTATTTATATCTAGCCAAAAACAAAAAGCATTAGTGAATATACTCCATTTAAATATAAGCTTTCATTGTAGATCGAACTCTTTCATTTTCAAATTCTCATCATTTATGGAAGAAGGTATAAAATTCATGTAAATTTGGGCTTATCCAGTTTTTGTCAATTCTGGAAGTTTTGAGACCCCCTGAGTAAAAAAAAACGGTTTTTCGATAATGTCTGTATGTCGTTCTGTCTGCCTCTTTGTAGTCTGACGTCGCCATAACTTTCGGAGGAATTTTCTAATCAGAATTTCTTTTGGTAGACTCTTTTGTGGTCCAAAAAAAAACAGGTCAATTTCGTTAGCCATCCGACTACCGCCAAAATTTATGGTTTTAGCCATTAATTACTGCGAATAAAGATAAATGCAAAGTAAGGAATGAAATAATAAATGTTAAAATAATATCAAAGACTAAAATTCGTACTTTATTTGCAATTTCTAATGTTTGGATGCATTATTTACACTAATTGCGTTGTTAAATTACTTCAAATTATTGTTTAATTACGGCCGAACAATTATAAAACAATTGTTTAGTTAGTAATTAGTATTAGGATTATTTCATGAGTGAAGCCCGATCCAGTACGGTGGCCCCTCCTCCAAGTATAACCGAGCAAAGTGCGGCTTAACCTCGGTGAACGAACAAGAAGCCTTAGCCGTTAGTTGCACGGTGGTAACGTGGGTTACCACCAACTTAACATCAGATTTTTGCTATTTAATTAATTGTTAACGTATGTAGGTCAGGCTTTCGTTATTCATTTGCTAATTTAATGGTAAGAGAACATAAAAATATAGTTTATTTGACATAATTGTTTATAATAATTGTTATACAGATAAACAAACATAAAAAAAATGCTTTTTTTCGAAAGAATTCATTTTTGAAGAATCTATTTAACATAATGAATTGAAAATTTATACTCAGGGGTTTCTGCGGTCGCTGATTACAAATCTGAAGTCAGAATTTCGAAATGTCCAATTCAAGATGGCGAATTCAAGATGGCGGTTCCAAAATTTTGAAAAAAGAGATATATGAACTTGAAAATCTCCACTCGGGGGTTTTTGGGGTCGCTGATTACGAATTTGAAGTTACTACATTAAAATTCAAATTGGTCGATCAAATATAGTTCACATCGATACGTAAATCTTTGAAATTGTAGATGAGATTTTGAATATTCACTTTGATTTTGATAATGTATGCATTTATGGAATTTCCTGATTTTTTCATTACGAATCTGATATTAAAATTATACAATTGAAAATAATTAGTTGAAACAGTGTTCAGGTATTTTCATGCTTTCCCTCATACTTTTTTTTGGAAATATAAACATACGTAATAATTTCTTTTTATAATCATTAACAAAATTATGGAACCGCCATCTTTAATTAAAAATTTCGAAATTCTGACTTCAAATTCGTTATCAGCTCGTATATCTCTTTTTTCAAAATTTTGGAACCGCCATCTTGAATTCGCCATCTTGAATCAAAATTTTCGAAATTCTGACTTCAGGTTCGTAATCAGCAACCCCAAAAACCTCCGAATAGAGATTTTCAAGCTCGTATATCTCTTTTTTCAAAATTTTGGAACCGCCATTTTGAATTCGCTATCATGAATTGAAAATTTCGAAATTCTGACTTCATATTCGTAATCAGCGACCCCAAAAACCCCCGTGTAGAGATTTTCAAGCTCGCATATCTCTTTTTTCAAAATTTTGGAACCGCCATCTTGAATTCGCTATCATGAATTGAAAATTTCGAAATTTTGACTTCAGATTCGTAATCAGCGACCCCAAAAACCCCCGTGTAGAGATTTTCATGCTCGTATATCCCTTTTTTCAAAATTTTGGAACCGCCATCTTGAATTGAAAATTTCGAAATTCTGACTTCAGATTCGTAATCAGCGACTCCAAAAACCCCCGTGTAGAGATTTTCAAGCTCGTATATCTCTTTTTTCAAAACTTTAGAACCGCCATCTAGAATTCGCCATCTTGAATTGAAAATTTCGAAATTCTGACTAGATTCGTAATCAGCGACCCCAAAAACCTCCGAGTAAAAATTTTCAAGTAAATTCACTGAACAGAAAAATATGTGCATCAAAGGGCTATTTCAGCAGCAGTTCTTTGGAACATAAATATCATGAGCACTTGTAAAAATTTCAAAAAAAGGGAACTTTTTTAGTACTTTGGTCCCAAAAATTATTCAGGACTTGTAAAATTTAAAAAAAAAATTAAATTGGACTTTCTCGGTACTTTTGTCTTACAAAAGTCTTGGTGAAGTTTTGAGTATTTTTGGTACTTTAGTCCTATTTCAGGAACTTTGGGACATAAATCCCATCAGCTTTTGTAAAAATTTCGAAAAAAAATGGAACATTTCTAGTACTTTTGTTCCTATATGCACTTTTACAAATTTTAAAGAAAAGTTATACCATAAATGTTCAAAACATGTCCCGTTTCACCAAGGCTTTTTGGGACAAAAGTACTGAAATAGTCCAACTTAATTATCTTTTCACTTTACAAGAATTAAATAATTTTTGAGACAAAAGTACAAGAAAAATTCCATTTTATTTCTTTCCAAATTTTTACTAGTGCTCATGATTTTTATGTTCCAAAAAAGCACTTCTGAAATAGGACTAAAGTATTCAAAATGAATTCAAAATTCATTCAAAATGGCTCTTTTCAGTTCTTGCTAGGACATTTTAGGACAAAGCCATGGGAAAAGTCCCACTCAATTTTTTGTTAATTTTACAAGTACTAAATAATTTTTTAGACTTTAGTCCTATTTCAGGAGTACTTTTTTGGGACATAAATCCCATGATCCTATGATTTCAGAAAAAATGGAACTTTTCTAGTACTTTTGTACCTATTTGAACTTTTACAAATTTTAAAGAAAATCTGGTACCAAAAAAGTTTAAAACATGTTCCGTTTCACCAAGAATTTTGTGGGATAAAAGTACCGATACCGAAGAAGTCCCACTTATTTTTTTTTCATTTTACAAGTCCTAAATAATTTTTGGGACAAAAGTACTAAAAAAGTTCCATTTTTTTCGAAATTTTGACAAGTGCTCGTGATATTCATGTGGCAAAAAGGTACTGCTGTGACAGGAATAAATAAACAAAAAAGTTCGAAATAGGTCCCGTTTCCCCACGACATTTTTAGGACAAATGTACCGGAAAAATCCCACTTAATTTTTTTTTTAAATTACAACTCCTAAATAATTTTTGGAACAAAAGCACTATAAAAGTTCCATCTTATTTTTTTTCGAAATTTTTACAAGTGCTCCCATTATTTATGTTTCAAAAAAGTACTAATGAAATAGGACTAAAGTACCAAAAAAGTTCAAAATATGTCCCGATTCACCAGTACTTTTTGAGAACAAAAGTACCAGAAAAGTCTCACTTAACTTTTTTAAATCTTACAGCTCCTGAATAATTTTTGGGACAAGCGTACTATACTTGTAAGACAAAAGTACCAGAAAAGTCTCACTTATTATTTTTTCAACTTTTCTAGTACTTTTGTCCCAAAAATTATTTAGGACATGTAAAAATTAAAAAAAAAGTAGGCCACTTCCGGTACTTTTGCTTAATAATCCTCGTAAATAACTCGTAAAAATAAAACAAAACTTAAATAAATTTAAATGGAAATTTTCTAGTACTTTTGTTAGAAAAATTATTTAGGACACGTAAAAATTTAACAAAAAATTAAGTGGGACTTTTCCGGTACTTTTGTCCTACAAAAGTCCTGGTGAAACGGCAAACATTTTAAACGTTTTTGGTACTTTAGTCGTAATTCAGCAGTATTTTTTGGAATTCAAATCCTATAAGCCCTTGTAAAAATTTCGAAAAAATGGAACATTTCTACCACTTTTGTCTCTATTTGAACTTTTAAAAATTCTTGAAAAGTTGGTACGTAAGTGCTGATTTGTCTCATACCCAGTACTTTAGCGAGACTTTATCCAGGATCCCAATGGAACTCTTTTTTTACTCGGGTTATGCGCTACTTGTCATAAGGATCATCGAATATGTGAATATACCTGTATATACAAAATGATCCTTATGGCAAGTGACGTATAATGCACTGTTGTAGAGCACGCTGCAATTGTTTATTTTAGATATTGTATTTTTTTTGCTTCGGAAAAAAGTCGTGTAATTTTCATTCAATCTTCATCATTGATAGCTTATTTTGTCCTTCAAAATATTATCCACAATTCTATTTGGATGGCTCTTATTAAAATACAGTTAAATTTGCATGAATAACATTTTCAATCAACTAATTAAATAATATCTAGCTATTACCTAGCAAGCCTGTTTCTAGCTTACTTTCAATGAAATGCATCTGAATCGAATTGCAAATAATATTTTAAAGACCAAAATAAACCATCAATGATGAAGATTAAATCAAAATTATGATTTTTTTGTTCAAAGTAAAAGAAAATTTGTTAAATTCAATAAAAAATTGTTATATGCATAACAATGTGTCTAATTTCCTTGATTTTATAAACTATTAAAAAAATTTAAGTTGAAATAACTAGTGAACATCCTTAAATGATGAAAACCATTGATGTGTAAGTCACTTTTTAAAAGGAACTAGTTATAGTTACCATTATATCACATAAAAAGTAACTAGTTATCGTTATCGTTACCGATTCGACATGTAACTTTTCTTAGTTGCATTTCACAAGAAAAGTAACTATCGTTACTTTTTTAGTTACTTTAGTATTTTGGAAATATATATCCAAATTTCATTTTTACAAAATTTTATTCATAAATTTTGAGTGGTAGTTGTTACCCTTTAATAAAAGTCGTAGGTTTGTCATGACTCACAATTATTTCTTTCTAAAAGTGTTTCTTCAGATTTAGCAAGTTACGACGAGTTAATTTTTCAAAAAAAGAGAAGAATTTTTTACTAAAATGATTAATTTTCAACACAAAAAAAAGACATTTTGAAAAAAGTAGTTCAACTTTCAACCAAAAATGATAAATTCTCAACGAAAAAGGTAATAGTTTAAATTTCAACAAAAAAATGTCATTTTGAGTCAAATACAGTTAAACTCAACCAAAAAAGACAAATTTCCAACCAAGAAGATAATTTTTCACCAAAGAAGACGAAGTTTTAACAAAATACATAATTTTTTTTTCAATTATAAAAACATAATTTTGAACGAAAAAAGATGACTTCTCAACAAAAAATGTAATAGTTGATATATTGACTGAAAACTAATTTTATTTAAGATCAAAAACAGTTATATTCAAGCAAAAAACAACTTTTCAACAAAACAGTTGAATTTGCAGTCAGACAGAAAAAAATAAACCAGATTGTTCAAGTTTCAAGGCAAAAAGGCGAATTTTCAACAAAAGTGTTGATTTTCAGCCAAATAATAAAATTTCTATCCAAAAAAAATTTAATTCTCAATGAAAAATGTAATATTTCATATTTCAACTAAAAAAAGACGAAATTTCAACAAAATAGTTAAATTTTAAACCAAAGAAATCAATTTTCAACTAAGAACATAATTTTCTACCACAAAAACGAATTTTAAACAAAATACATGAATTTTCAATCTAAAAAGATCAATTTTCAACAAAAGATGGGATAGTTGAATTTTTAATTTAAAAAAGTAATTTTTAACGGAAAAGATGAATACTCAACGAAAAATGTAGCAGTTGATATTTTAACCAAAAAACAGTGTAATTTTAAATCAAAAACACTTATATTCAACCAAGAAAAGAATTTTCATCAAAATGGATGAATTTTCATTCAAGAGAGAAATAAAATCAACCAGATTGTTAAAATTTCAAGCCAAAAAGGCGAGTTTTCAACAAAAAAAGTTGATTTTCAACCAAATAATAACATTTTTATACAAAAAGATGAATTCTCAGTGAAAAATGTAATAGATAAAATTTCATTCAAAAAAGGCGAATTTTCAACAAGATTGATTAATTTGAAACCAAAAAGTTGAATTTTTAACAAAATACATGAATTTTCAGTTACAAAAGATCAATTTTAAACAAAATAGTGCAATTTGAAATCAAAGAGATGAATTTTTTACTGAGAAAATTAAGCTTTTACAAAAAAAAACGAATTTTCAACAAAATATATTAATTTTCAACTAAAATACATCAATTTTCAACCAAAAATGTCATAGTTAAATTTTCAATTGAAGAAGCTACTTTTCAACGAAAAAAGATGTATCCTCAACTAAAAGTGTAATAGTTCATATATTTCAACCAAGAAAAATTAATTTTTAATAAAAAACAGTTTGATTCAACCAAAAAACTAATTTTCAACAACCAAAAAAGATAATTTTTCAGCTAAAATAAGTGAAATAACTGGAACAGTTAAATTTCCAATTAAAAAAATGATTATCAACCAACGAGAAATGAATATTTAACTCTGAAATTATTTTTTTTATTTCTTTTTAAGTGTTTTTATAGATTTCAGGAAATTTTGAATCCCAGGGTGGGAGAAAAATTTCAATTTTTCTATATTAGGCTATGAATCTCTATGGCTATCTGCCACCACAATTTGAATAGTGAAAATGAAAAAATAGTTGTAAAAGCAATAAAACTGATTGATTGTCGTAAAAAGACTTGTGAACTACATTTCGAAAGTAACTAAAAAAGTAACGATTTTTATAGTTACTGTTACTGAAAAAAATTCAACTCGTTACCAATTCGTTACTTACAAAAGTAATTCAGTTTCCACTATCGTTACCAAAAAAAAAAGTAACTAGTTACAGTAACTAGTCAAAAGGAGCTGGTTACTTCCCGTCACTGATATTCATACACTCATATCGCGTTACTTGGCCGCTCAATCTTTGGCTGGCTTCACGGTTTTTCACGCTTGAATGTTTCCGTCTCTCCCCACCGCTCTATCCGTCCCTTGACGCCTGTCCTCAAGGTCTTCGCTCGGACAGTCAGTGCCGTATCATAAGTTGTTTATATCGCGACTCTCTGGGCATATACTTTTGTAAATATGTACCGGGTTTCAGAGACTATATATCCGGTCCTGAGTATTTACTCACTCGTCGCTTTAAATCTGATTGAAACTAGATTTTAATAGCGCCCGTTACTTGGCCGACCAGACCCGAGGCTGGCCAAATAACGCGAGATGAGTGTTAAACTAAAGCAGGGACGTCACGTTCAACTTTCAACCAAGTAGTTGATATTTAATCCAAAAAATACTCTAATTATGAATCAAAAACGTCTGAATTTTCAACACGCAAACATGAAATTCCGACAAAAAGTTAATTTTCAATATATTAGTTGAATTTTCAATCCAAGAAGACGAATTTTTAACAAATTAGTTGAATTCTCAACCAAAACAGATTAATTTTCTACCAATAAGCTGCATTTTCAACCAAAAAAGATGAAATTTCTACCAAAAGAGATGATTTTTCAAACCAAAAAGAAGAGTTTTCTACAAAATAGTTGAATTTTCAATCCGCAAGTATAAATTTTCCACAAAAAAGATCATTTTGAACAAAATTTTGAATAAAATATTTAAATCCTCAACCAAAACGAATTGATTTTCAACCAAGAAGATTAATTTTCTACCAACGATGACGAATTTTCAACTAAAATAGATAAATTGTCAGCCAAAAATGAAACAGTTAATATTTCAACCAAAAAAGATTTTAACGCGAAATGCAAAACAGTTGAAATCAATCAAGAAAGACGATTTTCAACAAAATAGATAAAATTTCAATCAGAGAGAAGAATCTCAACCCAAAAAAGATTTTAATTTAAAACGAAAAACAGTTGAATTCAACCAAAAAATACGATTTTAAAGAAAAAAAGTTGAACTTTCAATAAAAGAAATGAATATTTAACAACCAAAAATAGAATAGTTCAATTTTAGTTTGAAAAAAGAATAATTTTTCATAAAAAAAGGAATTTTCAACAAAGTAATTAAGCTTTAAATCAAAAACATTTTATTCCCATAAAAAGACGAATTTTTACCTAAATAGTTGAATTCTGAATCAAAACAGATCAATTTTCAATCAAACAGTTGATATTTCAATTGAGAAAGTCTTAAAAAG
>JAUMHM010000085.1:55291674-55315545 GCA_032362435.1 Melikaiella ostensackeni
TAAAGGTTAAAATGTAAATGACATACTTCAGACCAGAATAATATGTGAAAAAAGATCCTCTTTCGCTCCGCTGGGAAACGAACCACAGGTCTTCAATGCTCATTTCATAATTGGCTTCATTTAACGCTTATTTCACGTTTTATAACGTATTGTGCATATATAATACATCATCATTGCACATAAATATTAAAACAATGTAACGCGAATAAAGTGTATCAATATCAAGTAATAAATAAATTGATTTTTATAGTTTTTGAAAGAGACCCGTGTTAGGAAACCGGGTTCCGAAGACGGGCTATTTAACATATTTTTTTCAACAACAAAATTTATTACCGTGTGAACATTTTTTGAAGTTGTATGCATATGAACCTTATAAAAAAAAATAACAAACTTTTTTGTTAGCAATTGCTGTCATTCCTGAGGTTACTTAAAATTAAGAAGCTGTACACTGGGAACAACTGTGGATATATTTCTCCTACAACTAATAATTAATGTATAGAGGTTTTTACTTAAGTAAATTAACAGCTTGCTTTTCACTCATTCAGATTCAGGGAGTTAAGTCACCTTTCATTTGTTTTGCCTGAATTCTCTTGATTTAACTTAAAAATGAAATTAAGTTTACTACATACTGAAATTCCAGTCCACTAATTCTCATTAGAGAAGTTTACTACAGCTTTAGTGAAAACATATTTTGTGATTTCTTGATCAAATAACATAACCTAACATTTTTCAATTAATTCAGTTAGTTAAATTTGACTAAAAATTAATACATTTTACCTAAAAATTATTATTAATTAAAAATAAAAATTATAACCGAATGTGTGACTGGCATTTTTCTTCTCAATTGGTTCACTTCAATTTAGATGAAGCAACCTTGAATTTTTCACTTTTGCTTGTTGCTACACTATAATAGTATTTGTTGTCAAGAGGATCAACATCGAACATCGAAATCTGTCATTTATATTTCCTATACAAAAATGTCTTCTAGGTTGAAATGAAAAAAAAAAAAAATTCTGAATGTTTTTAACCCCAGGCGTATCAGTCCCAGCTTACGATAATAAATTGTTTCAAAATTTCAATATTTGTGACAGCATTTTTGAGCAAAATTGTTCAGTTAAATGTACATACGAATGAAAGTACTGACTTGAGAGCGATATTTCTTTAAATTCCGTGGTTCCACAAAGAATAGAAGTATACAAGACGCCGTTTCGCATATCAGAGCGAGAAATTTGAAATAGTACAAATCTGTATTGATATTCGATTTGAGCTCGTTTCAGGGGATGACAAACTTAAAGATTGTAAATATAGCTCACGGTACATTGAATCTTGGAGCATATATCGACCCGTGCAAAAGAAAAGCGAAGTCGCCTCTCGAGCAGACAGTCATGGAATAAGCCGGGCGCACACCGAAAAGCTTCCGATTCTCTCCGAATTGCCCCGAGATGGATCGATTCTTCACGAAAAGATGCGACTATCTCCGAATTTAAATTCTCTAACTAGAGGATGAATCTGCAATTTAGTGTCGCATAATCAGACTATGAGTGTAACTCAGACCAAACTCTGCTCTCGAAAGAAGAAATTTCTAAATAGAAATTTGAAATGCTGATGAAAGGTCAACAATATAGAAGCTTTTTCAATTCAACTATAAAAGTATAATTTTGTACTTTTATTTCCTTTTTAGACTTGCTTGCATTGGCGAATAAAAATTAAAGTACACAAAATTTCCTGTAAACTTAAAAAAAAAATCTGCCCGCTGCTTCGCGCTCGGTGTTATATGTTCTTCATATACAAATTACTAAATTTGTTTTTCATTTCAAATGAAGAAGGAAATTTATTTACTTTTAAGGTTCTAACGGCTTTAAGGAATACATTCTCGTCCTAATATTTGCGTTTCGCGCTCGATTTTCTGCGCTCACCGTATAATGTTCCAATATCATTTTCCATACTTAAGAAACAAACTATGCCTTTTACCAAAAAATTTTCAATAGAAAGCTTATAGGTCTTCGTGAAAGCAACAATTTTGATGTCTTAACTTTTTTTCGTAACTCGCGTTATTTGGCTGAAAATTTGAATTTTCGATTTTTCAAGAAAATTCAAAAAGTCGTTATGACTATCTTGTAGGGCTTTTAAAAAGCAACGTTTTCCTTGCTTTGACTTTTTTCATATCGTGCACTGTTTGTCTTAAAATTTTCATTTTCGTTTCTTTTTTTGAATTTTGTAAATACTATATCTCTCATAAATTTATTTTTATCGCAGAAAGTCATTGGGATAAATTGTTCGCCTTTCTGATTACTATAAATAACCGTACATATAATTTTTAAATCTTGAAAAAAATAGTCTCATAAATTTTGAAAATACTCTAACTTCTTGAATTTTCATCCAAAATGGCTGGCTAACGAACTTGACCTTCAGTTTTCGACAATAAGAAAGTGTACCAAAGGCCAATCCCATAGATTAATTCTTTCAAAAGTCATCGTGTTCACAGCCATACATACATACATACATACATACATACGAGTGCATACATACATACATACATATATACATTGACAGACACATTCATAAAAACCTGTTTTCCGGGTTCAGAGGGTCTCAAAACGTGGACATTCGACAAAAACAGAGTGAAGGGGGTCAAATTTTACACTAATCTAATACCTTCTCTGAAGAGAATGTAATTAATGTTATATATTGATTACTTTAGGAGCTATGACTTCCAGAAATGATTTTTTATTAAAAACTTGGCCTAAAAAAGAATTAATTTTATTTTCCGTGAAATATCTTATGTCCTGTTCGTTTTAAATGAAAGTTGCTTTCACATCAGTTAAAGCAGACTAAATTTAACGGAGATCTAAAAACAACGATGGTCTGGCTCTGCTAGGTTTTAAGTTATTGTATCCTGAAAATCATCCTTTTATTGAATTTTAGTAGAATTAAGTTTTTCGGAAATAGCTTGTGTCGCATTCGACGCGAAAAAATGTGCCCATAAGAATAAAAGTACATACATTTTCCAACAAAGCTACAAAATATTGAATATCTTATCTTTAATATTTCGCGAAATATGGCCTTCACAAGCGCACCAAAATTTTATCAATTTTTGTCAAAGGGCACCGTTGGCGAGGTAATATTTCGCGAAATATTAAAGATGGGACATTCTATATTTTGTAGTTTTTCTGAAAAATGTATATACTTTTATGCTTATGAGCACAATTTTTCGCGTGGAATACAACAGACACAAATTATTTCCGTAAAACTTAATATCTACTAAAATTCAATAAAAAGGATGATTATCAGGACACAGTAACAAGACCTATCAGAGCTAGTGCATTATTTTATTTGGATCTCCGACAAATTTAGTATGCTTTAACTGATATGAATGCAACTTTCATATAAAACAAACATGACATGAGTTATTTCACGGACACTAAAACTAAATTCTTTTCTAGGCTAATTTTTCAATAAAAAATCAATTCTTGAGGTCATATCTCCTAAACTATGGTATTCAAGATAAAGCATTAAAATTTCCTTTTATTTTACAGGGAATTCTGTGGTCTTTAATTTTTGACTACTTAGGTCTACAGTTCGGGAAGAGGGAGCAATTAAAAGAAAAAAACTTTTTCACCTGTTTTAAAAGATTTTAAGCCTTCTGAATGTTACATAATGTTTAACCATCAGAGGCTTTTTTTGAATGCCAAACTAAAGGATTTTTACCAATAAACATTCAATTTCCAGTTATTTCAACGGGAATATACTCAATGACCCCACCAAAAAAATTAAAAATTATGATTTCTTCAAGATCGAAATGAAATTTACTTTCTTATGAAAATTTTTTGTGTATTGAAAAGGAACACCCAAAAAGTTCATAAATCAAAATTCTTCAAGACTATCCGCTTTTCCGGCTCATTAGAGACAAGTGTACAATAAATGTACAAATAAAAATAAAAAAGAGGGAGAAAAAGATGGATTACAATTTTTTGGATCTTCTACGCAGGAATTTATGTAAAAAATTATTCTGTCCATTTTTATTTTTCTGTTTTTGTTAACATGGTTTTCAGTGTAATTGATAAAAATTTGGTGGCATGTGATCTTATGATAGATGTTACTGAAAGTCCTGTGTGAAAATATTAAAGAACTTATTCAATTAGTAAAAACTTAGATTGAATGCATTACAGATGGATTTATTGATAGAATGCAAGTTTCGTGGGATTTTTCCAAAAAAGATTTTTTATATTAACAAGAAAATATGTTTTCACTTCAAAAAAAAAAAGAAAACAAAGAAACTTTTAATGAGAATACCAATAACTTTAATAAATATCTTTGAATTTGGTTAAAGAGGCTACCATGGACAGATACACATAACCTTATACTGTTTTCCATTTTAGAATAATGAAAATCTTCATAATAAAGTGAATTTACATTGATCTGAAAGATTCTTGACTGTAATAAGGAAATGGAAAGTTTGACCAAACAACATTTGACTATTAAAAATGTTTTATTTATATTTTCAAGTAATATTTGAATTTATTTAATGTACGCTTCATTATTTCTAACTGTAGTTATCCTGTAAATTACCCCTCATGAGGAAGTCTAAATTGGCCTCGAAACATGTTGGTCCCCAGTAGTATAAAAAAGACGGAAAAAAAGAAAAAGTGTGAAGTTGGTTTTGGTTGACTCTTATTTTTTCTCCCTCTTTTTTCTTTTTATTTGTAAATTCATTGTACATTTGTCTCTGATGAGCCGGAAAAGCGGATAGTCCCGAAGTATAATTTTGATTTTGAACTTTTTGGGTGTTCCTTTTCAGTGAACAAAAAATTTACATAAGAAAATAGATTTCATTTTGACCTTTGAGAAATTTCAAAAATGAGACATCAAGCAGGAATTGTTCCAATCTGCAGGGTTGCCTATGAATACTTAAGATTTATTTTAATTGATGTGTTAATTGTTAACATAGTTTACAAAGTTGAGAAAGTTAGCACTTTTTTATAAATGTGTTATTGGTTTGGTTTATTACCTTTTTCTTCTTTGAAAAATGGAATAATCTGAATAGATTGGTTTTAAATCAACCCACTAATTTAGGATTTCTTAAAAAAGGACCCAGCGTTTTTTATATTTACGGCATACATTTAGAAAAAAACTGGGATAGGCAAGCACTTTTAAGTCAACATTGGTTCAAACTGGCCGTGTCCTACTTTTATAGAAAAATGCATTCCTTTCCAATCCGAATGAAACTGATATATACCCAAAAATTCATTCCGATCCAATCCGGCCTCTAACAGTCATTCAGAATAATTTAATTACTATATGAGACCGGACTCAGACGGAGTTCGAACTTGATTCATAAGTAATACGAAATAATTCTGAATGAGAGCGGATTCATACGGAATGAAAAATGCTCAAAATAATGCGGAATCATTTGGATTTAAATCTGAATCATGCGGAATGAATTCAGATTTAGAACAAAAAATTTTGAATGAGTTTTCTGATTGAAGCGAAATAAAAAACTGTCTTAGAATTATAATTTTCTGGAAAATTAAAAAAAATCCTTTTTATTGGATTTGGGGTCTATCTAATGTAAAATGAATGATTAAATTGTGAACGTTTCGGTCACAAATGGGGGTCCTTTTCAGTGCCAATTATGAAAAACTCAATTATCATGCTTAATAATAATAATTTTGTTGTTGATTTCTTTATTAAAATTTTTTAATTCTAATGGTGATCATTGTTTTGTTGCTTTGAAACCTTTCCTTTTGTCTTAGCGCTAAACATGCAGATTTATACATGTATGGGAGGCGACCCTGCAGTAAGTAGGAGAAAATTCTACAGCGTTTACACTGAAAGTCTCTAATAAGTCAGTCTGCAGTATGTCATTCTGAGAATTTCGTTCCAGGACCAGGGGGCGATGGTGTATAGAGAACGCGGCACTCTTATGCCAGCAAACTCGTCCAGCGCCGCACTACTAAAGCTGGCTGTATCACATGCGCATAATTTCGTCAGTTCGCACGGTCCGCACTTCGCTTCATTCGCTTTCAGTGTTTACGTTATCTGTTACGAAAATATCACGGGAAAACGAGAGGCAGCGTTTATCTTTCAAAACAAATAAACATTCAGAGAAATTCAATAAATATTTTTTACTGCGAACGAAAATCACATAGAAATGTTCCTGATTGTTGACATTCGAGTCGGTCGGCTTTATGTCCAAGGCCATTTTAGGCAAGAACCAAGGTCGGTCCTAAATTGGAATTTCAGTATAACTGCATCAGTTTGCAACAATAAGGCAAGATTATCGTATTAAAATAATCTCTATATATTCAATTAACTATTGCTATAGAAAAAATAACAGTTAGTTAAAGAACTGTGTTTAATATTTTGCTTTTAGGCCGCCTAAATCAATTTTGACACCTTTATACATCAATACATAATCGGTTCTGGTATTTTACGTGGACACATTAATTAATGATATTATTTCAATAAATGTTTGTCGGGAAATGTAGTATCAATGCTGAAGTGTTGTACTTAAAAAAACTAATCAACATTCTTTGCCACTTTCAGAATTAATTAAGGTTATCTACTGTAAATCACTATCTAATGTAGAGTGGTTTCCCCTACACCATACGCATATATTTTGTCAGCAAATTTCTTTCTAGAGTATTAGGTGGGCCGCTTTTGTAGGTCATTGTTAGGGACTTGTCATTCTTTTCTACTAAAGTATTTGTTGGGAAACTTTGATATCAAGGCCTTTGTGTAGCTTTTTTGAGGAGCTTACTTTATTCTGAGAATAAGGTTGTAAAGAACGTTTCTATGGGGCGTGGTTATGGACTGTTTTTATGGAATGTTTACACTAACCGTTGTTAAGCTGACTTTAAACCTATTTCATAAATGAATTGTCTGAGCACTAAACATCCAGATTGACAAAGAGACATCAAAAGCTTCCTTTAACACACTAAAATACGTAAAAAAAGCTACTAGCGGGGCGGACTGGGCGTAGGACTGAATCGGTGCAATCATCGATGGGCCGGAAGACATCGAGGACCGCTCGCAGCGGCCCTTAAAATTAAAAATAATTAAAATTCCTTAAAATCTTATAAATCATATTACAATCCCTTAAATCTTATGAAATTCCCTGATGCCCCTTGAAATATTATAAAATCATTTCAAATCTTTACATCCGATGACATCCCATAAAATCCATGGAAAGTCTATGAAACCTGATGGTATATCCTGAAATTCTCGAAAATTTATTAAAATACATTAATAGCTTTCAGAATCCCTCAAAATCATTGAAAGCCTCGGGGATCTTATAAAGTCCGTTGAAATTCCTTAAAAATCTCTTGGAATCTTTTAAAAGATCGTAAAGAATATATATTTAAAATTCTTTTAAATATTTTCGAATAATACATTGACAACTTTTAAATTCCTTAAAATCATTGAAATCTTCGAAAGTCTTATAAGATTTGTTAATATTCCTTGAAAATTACGTGTAATCTTTTAATATATCTTAAAACTTCAAAGTTCCTATAAGATCCTTCCGCATCTTTCGAAATTCTTTAAAAGTGTATACAATTTTTTTCAAATACCTAAAAGTCATATTAAAACTCTTAAAAATTTCTTGAAATCTTTCAAAATATACCCTAAAATATTTAAAATCCTTTGAAGTGTTTTGCAATCGCATGAAATTTTTTAAAGCTTTTGAAAATTGCTTGAAATCGTTTAGAATACCCTAAAATCTTTCAGATCCCTTTAGTTTCTTGGAGTTGATTGAAAATTCATTTCGATCTTTTAAAATGTCTTGCAATATTGGAAAATTCTTTAAGATATTTGAAAATATTACATTGAAAGCTATTGAAACTCTTTGAAGTCATTGGAAGCCTCGGAAGTCTTATAAAATCCGTTAAAAATCCTTAAAATATCCTTTGTGATCTTTTGATGTATCCTAAAGCTTTAAAGGTCCTATAAAATACTTTCAAATCTCCTGAAATTCTAGGAAATTCTTTAAAACTCTAGAATGTTTTATTAAATACCTAAAAATCATGAAAGTCCTTGGACATTCCTTAACATTTTATAAATCTCTTGAAAATTGCTTGGAATCTACTAAAATACCCTAAAATCTTTAAAATTCCATGAAATAACTTCGAATTCTTGAAATGTATTGAAAATTCTTATGAATTTTGTAAATTATCCTAGAATATTAATTTTTTTTTAAATATTTGGAATTATTACATTGAGAGCTTTTAAATCCCTTAAAATCATTGAAAACCTCGGAAATCGTATAAAATCCGTTAAAATTCCTTAAAAATCTCTCGTAGTCTTTTAATGTATCCTGCAACCTAAAAGGTCCTATAAAATCGTTCCAAGTCTTCCAAAATTCTATGAAATTCTTTAAAACAGTAGAAAATTTTATTAAACACCTAAAAATCATTGAAATCGCTTCAAATTCTTGAAATGTATTGAAAATTCCTTGAAATCTTATAAAATATCCTAGAATGTCTAAAATTCTTCATAATATTTGGAATCATTACATTCAGAGCTTTCAAAATCCCTCAAAAACATTGAAATCCTCGGAAATCTTATAGAATCCATTAAAAATCTTCAAAATATTCTTTGTAATCTTTTAATATATCCTAAAACCTTAAAGGTCACATAAAATCCTTTCAAATTTTCCGAAATTCTAAGACATTCTTTAAAACAGTAGAAAGTTTTATTAAATACCTAAAAATCCTAGAAATCCTTAGAAATTCCTTGACTCTTTTTAAATATTTGGGAATTCCTTGGATTTTTTAAAAATACCCTAAAGTATAAGAAAATCCTATGAAAGCTTTTGACATCTCCTGAAAATTTTTGAAGTTCTTGAAAATTCCTCAGAATCCGAAGTCCCCTGGAATCATTAAAAAAAAACCTGAAACCTTTTAAATCCTATTAAATCCTTCGAAATACATGAAAAGTTTAGAAAATTCTTCGCAGTCCCATAAAAAATCTATATCTCTTAAAACCTCTTGAAATCTTCAAAATGATGTCACATCCCTTAATTAAATCTTGTGAAATTTCTTGCACTGCCTTAAAATCTTTTAAACGTTTGAAAGCTTTGAACATTCCTTAAAGTAATTAAAATCCTTGGAAATTCTATTAATTCCCTTGAAAGCTGTTGAAATCCCTTGCAATATTTTTTAATCCCTTAAAATCTGTTAAAATCTCTGGAAGTCTTTCAAGTCTTCTGAAATTTTTTGAATTCTTCAAAATTCTTTGTAAAAAATTGCGTAGAACCTCTTTTAGGGCCTGTCTGCATGAGTTTTACGTAGCCGGTTGGTGAATTCCAGTCTGCTTCTGGCGACTAGATTCTCCTTTTAGATCCTGTGGCCCACTTAAGGCTAATTCGTAAACAATAGGAAGAATAAGGCGAAATACAATAGATTCCGCGACAGGTAGTCAGGTTATGGGGGACGTTCTCTATGGGAACGCGATAATGCGTGAGAACAGGTTGCAATTGCGAAGGTTGTGTTATAAGAAGAGAAGGCTGAAGGAGAGAGCGAGGAGCCCGGCAGGGTTTCTACGGACGAATCGTAGGAACGGCTGTAGAAAATCAATATGGAGTGGCGGCGCGGTAGCGTACGGTGGGCGCGTGGCTGCTGGGCTTCGTTACACCACTTCCCACGTTTCTACCACCATTAGCCCCCGTTTCTTTACATCACCAAGTTTTATTTTCAATGCTTATCACCTCCTCCGAAGCAGTCAATAAATCACCCAAATTCCTTCATTCTCCGCACGTAAGTCTGCTCATACCAGACTGAGGTTATCAACCTTGAAAACAGGTCTTTCAAATGCATACCTAGGTATCTGTACTATCTGTATATCCTGCATTCGGGCTAATTAACGAGGTGATATTGATTGGCTAATAATCGACTATCGGAGACTTCCACAGAGATAATCTACCTCTAATCTGGCGCTTGGGATAATTTCGATTGATTTATAAGTAGGTCCGATGATTCTCTAATATGTTTCTCTGAACACATTGATGGTAGGTATTTCTTTCCGAAATATTTGACTAGATTGACTTTTAGTATAACCTAAAACTCAAAGAAAAGGTGAGACTTGTCAATGACGATTGTTCAAAATACTCTTGACTGATCTCACATTTAATGATCGTGTTATTATTGGCTTTCATAGAGAGTGATACTAAAATTTGAAAGGGATCAAAACTTTGAAAGTCCCATATCTGTGGAGATGCAGTGTCTCAGGAATCTAATTCCTCGAGAGACTTCTTGAACATGTTGATGTACGGTAGGCCATATCTTTCCAATGATCGATATTTAATATTTTCTCTGACTGACGTATCTCGAATAGGTTTTGCTTTCGAATTCTCAGGCTTTCTAAGCTACGAACTGTGTGTTTTCAGCATTATTGAAAACAAGAATAGTCATCGAAAATATTTGATTGCTTCTCCTGAGGATTTTTTGGAATATGCAAAATGTGTTTATTTCACACACGCATGAACGCAGCACATCGCAAATTCTAATCATTTCTTTCCTAGAGACCGGGTGGAAAGAACTTTCTTCCCGCTAAGGAGTCAGCTGTTCCACGAGAATCAGCGCTATCGGGTGCGATAAATGGTTAATTAGTGATGTACTGTCGGTAATACAAATTGATGCGCATGCACAAAGATTGCTTTGGCGTTCATGGGTTGTAAACGTCAACTTTCTTCTCGCTCTACAGGCATAGAAGTGACATTTTCATACATATGTGAGATAAGATATCGTATGCTACGCGGGAGGAATTGGTCTTTACTAACTCTTGGAAATTCTCTGCGCCTCTTGCAGCGAATTACCCACTCGTTAGTAAAGACCAACTTCCCTCCCTCGTCACACAATATACTATTACATCATCACTCTAGAGAGTCTTGTTACAGGAAATTTTCATCAAATGGAGAGTTGTATCTAAGGAAGTCTGTGACTCTAGATTTATCAGACATGATATTGACGTTACATTTGGGAATCACTATGACCTGATATTGATCAAGTCTGGAAGATATGAACTTCAATAATGCATTCATTTCGATGGATAATAAGAAAATTGAAAATTGGAGTCTACAATCAACTATACAGATAAAAATATAGTACATATTCAACAGGGGTATATTATATAGTGTCGTTGATTCACTTAGAGGTAGGGTCTTCGAAGTGTAGTATCTTAATCCAGCCTTATGAATAAGCAAATGATGCTTAAAAGAGTTATAAGCATTAATAAAGAAGACTGTAAGTCTACGGACTTGAATCCTTCTTTAAATTAATATATTCTACCAGCTACCATAAAAAGGGTATCATTTTTCTTGAATTCTTTATGATTTTTTTCCTTTCTTACAAATCTTCACTTATTTGATCATGAACCGTAAGTGAAACGTATCTGCTTCAAGTTTCAAATCGATATAAAAATGTACATAGGTTGAACTTTTATGGGTTTGTCTTTCTTTGATGGAGAAAAAAAATTAGAAAAAGAATTAGATATCTTTAAAAAATAAGTTTTTAAAAAATATTGCAAGAATTCCTCTTGTAAAGAGTGGATCATAAATTCACTAATTCAGCTGGCTATGCATAAAATAATATAATTTTAAATTTGAAGGCTGCAAACTTTTGACCAAGTGGATCTAAATATTTTCATTATTCCGATCTTAAAATTTTATTTACGATGCGTTGAAGAGAACTGTTTTTTAGAATTTCGATTTTCGATGAATGAGAGATTAGAAAACTTCAACTCGACAGACTTGTCATTGAAAATGATACAAAACTGTATTGTCCCAATTTTTACCACCAAGAATCTCGTTTTTTTTCTGCAAGTGTTTCCTGTTGAAAAGATAACTAATTTTATCTCGAAAAAAAATTCCTGATATTCCATTGAAAATTTACAAAATTATATATGTCTCAGTTTTGTTCGACCAAGAAATTTTTTTGTGCAAGAATTTTTTTAAAGATACATAGTTCTTCTCTGGTAAAAAAGTCAGACTTGTAATTAGAAATTATACGAAAAGACAGTCCGGCATCAAAAATATATTTCAGAATATTATAATGAAATTCCTAGTGACGTTTCGAAGGCTCATAATAAGAAGATTTCATCGCATTTCTCAACTGAAATAATAACAACATAATATTGTTAAATGTACAAAATAACAATCCAGCATTATAAATATATTTCAAGGTATTTCAATGCAATCCTCGCTGCTAGTGCCATTTGCCATTATTGCACAAGAGGAAATTCTAAAATGTCTAAATTGTTAATAACTGCAGACATGTGTTTGAAACTTTTACAATATATTATTTGTTTAAAAAATTTATTTCTCCGAGGCGTACACAATTTCAAAGTCTGGTACACGCCAATCACAGGATTGCAAATGATTGCACTGTGAAATTGCAAGGTGATTGCAGTGATTGCAAGGTGAAAATAGAGTGATTGCAATGAACTTTGTACATCGATTGCAGAAGTTGAGTACCCCTCGTATTTCTCTAAATGTTATCCCAACTAAAATATGTTCCTCCTAAAGTTCATTTTTTATACCAGACTATTTTGCTATGCGATTTTTCGACTTGTTTTTTATTATTATACCACTAAGCCAAATCCTTTTCGGGATAAGCGTAGCTCGTTCGGTTCTAGCCTCGTTATACTACTGGGGATCAAAGAATTTAAATGGTGAGGGTAAGTAAGGGATCTATAGGAGAAGAGATAGGTTTTAGATCAGTCTGAAAGTCACGTGTTGCTCATTCAAATACTCTTTCCACAACACCGCTCCGACGCGGGTCGCGAATCAATCAATCAATCTCTCTAGCAATCACCCCAAGTGAAGAACTTCACAGAGCCATCATTTATCATTAGTCACACATAAACACTCAAACCGGCCGTTAAATCCATAGGAAGATCGATACTCTTTATCCCAACCACATTCACTAAGCAAAGCTCTTCACGAGGGCCCATGAGTATCCAAAATCTTTCGTTTCAGGCATCCTTTTTTTTCTTGTAAACAATTGTCCTCCATACATCTCTATCCTTGCATATATATTTTGCTTCCTTGACATCCGTACATCTTTCCATGCAAGCTCTTGTGTTTCTACGACTTTTAATATCCCTTGCTTCAGATTCCCATTTACACATTTTAACCATTCTTTCTTCAGTCTACCTCTGGGTATGCTACCACTCACTTCACCTGAATACATTTGCTTCTTCAATCGTCTTTAATTCATTTTCTTAACATGACCAAACCATCTCAGCAAGTTTCTTTCACTCTTGTCAATCAATGTTTCTTCTATACCACACTCTTTGGGAACCCACTCATTACCGACTTTGACCATTAGCGTTCTACCGCATATATCGCATACGTCCATATCTCGCTACTATATAGCACGGTGGGCGCAAGCACAGAATTATAAATGGAAATTTTAGCTTTATTCGTTACATTTTTACTTCTAGTAATGGATCGTACATTGCCGATAATCATTCTACCCTCTTTTATATGTCTGGATATCTCCGCATCTATCATTCTGTCAGCAGTAAATAAATTTTCAAGATACACGAAATCATCAACTTGTTGTCACTGAAAGTATTTCAAAAAAGACGTACGACCTACCCTTCTCAACAAATATCTCGCCCTGGAACGAGAGTCCTCAAGTCCTCAAACCCAATTATCCTTGGCATAGCTCAATGACCAGCCGAAGATTATCAAACCGTTTTTCCTGTTAAAACCTAAAATTGAAAAAAAAACTTAAAATTGCTTTTGTCCTAGGTTATGAGATGCAGTATGCCTGTGACGCCACGAAGCTCTGGTAATTATGCGAGTAAACCACTTTATTTTCCCCCGGAGTTGGCAACACTGGTAGGATTCTCTGGGCGCGGGTGTCGCTTCTCCCCTAGGAGCCAGGCTCTGTTGAGGGTTGATTGCGCATGTGCCAGGGTTACGAGGGTCGTTGGGAAGAAGACTTTGGATTGGCGAGGGGTTCAAAGGGAGTGGGTGATTTAGGTGGAAGGGGTAAAGCAGAGGGAGGGATACGTTAGTAGAGAAGGTGCACGTTGTTCCAGCCGGCAGTAGCAAAAGCCGTGCTACACGGCATATGACCCATCGTGGGTCATCCGCAATTTCTATTTTCGGCGCGCACGAAATGTCGAAAAAACAGTGGTGCCCTCCAAAGATCTCGAGGGTGCGCCAAAACCCGCTGAAACCCACAACAATCCGCAAAATCAAAACTGAGAGACGGTATATGAATCTCGGATTCGAGGGCTGTGTCGTTGTTGCTAACTCTGTCGATCAACATTTTTCAGAAGCCGAAAAGTCTGCTTGTCACTCGACTTGACGTTCGAGATCTGACTGAAAACGCATGAAATAAAGATTTTCTATGATATTGCGAGGCGCACATGCACGCGAGAGTTGTATTGTCGCTTACGTGAAGAAGGAACAACAATTTTATTCATGACATGCGGACATTAAAGCCTCATGTTACTACATTTTACGATCGCTGGGTCGAGAGTCGAGTCTACCTTCGATCTTCATGGTCTAGCAAACGCTCCGGGTCGTTAGACGCAAGAGCATTATTAATCAAAGTTTTTTTAGGGAGCTATTATCCGGAAAAGTGTAATTGAGATGATGAACTATGAAAAGGGAGGGATGGGTTTCAATTAGAGACGTTCGTCAAATGTATTCCATGTTACTCAAGTCACGTAAAAAAAATAAATGAAAAACAAAAAAAAAGTGCGGATTGAGATTTATGATGATTTTATTCTTACTTGTCATTCTTTCAGTGCAGTCTTGAACAAATTGATAAAGTGTTAATATTTTCAGAAAAAAAAATCAATTTTTTTGTTGCTTTAATATTAAACCCAATTCTGTAAGCTGTCGCCACAAGATATTGTCCTTCAATATCCGTTTGGTTAGATTTTAGTTGGATACCAAAACTCGGGTACAATTAAAAACTTAATAACCATTTTTTCCCATTGAAATTGAAAACCGACAAATATTCGAAATTCAAGCCTCATACTGCTTTCTCTAAAAATGCTCTGCACTTCCTACTTTTAAAATATCCAAGAGTTACCTAAATTTTTGTAAATAGTTTCCTATGAAAAATTGGCAAAGTATAAACCGGATAATAATAATAATTAATAATTTCAAATATCGGAGGCTTTAATAATTAAGTAAAATTACAATCTGATTTGTTCCAGTTTGTCCTGAATTCGAGAAAAAATAAATATGTTTCAGTTTGTTACTTCAAATGAATAGATAAATTGTAGAAACACTTTGTCAAGCAGAAAAAAAGTTTGCATTGATTTTCGTTTTGAATAAAAGAATATTTTCGACTTTATTTATATGATTACGATAGAAGAAACATGTTTTTTTTTGTACAAATCGCCCAATTTGTCTTTTAAATAGCAGTCTCACATTGAAAATAAATACTCTTTTGAATCCATGAGAATCCTTACTTTTTTGAATCGGTCACCCATTTCTATCTGTTTGAATCAGTGAGATTGCGTTGTGAATCAGCGCAAATTTTTACTGATTTGATCAAGTGATACATTTCTCACTGACTCAAATTTGAAGAGTATTAGGAATAAAACAATGAGAATATTCATATGACTGTTTGAAGAAATCTTGTTCTTTTTATTATGTTTGCCTCTAATACACAACATTCTTGCCAAATTGACATCCATCAAATACATTTATTCAGTCTTCAAAATTATTTTGGATTCCAGACCACTATTTTGCGCAATATTTAATGACAAGTCTGGTATTTTCTACTAGAGGAAACATAGGTATTTTCCAAACTGATCCATATAATAATAATAATAGTAATAATAATAATTTATTATTATTATTTATTAATTATTATATTAATATTATTTATTATTTATTATAATTAATTAATATTATTTGTTCTAGACTGCACTGAAAGAATGACAAGTAAGAATAAAATCATCATAAATCTCAATCCGCACTTTTTTTTTGTTTTTCATTGATTTTTTTTACGTGACTTGAGTAACATGGAATACATTTGACGAACGTCTCTAATTGAAACCCATAATTAATAATTAATTTTGTGTTGAGGTACGCCGCGTTGGCAATGACGAAAGGCGATAAGCGGGCGGAATCCTTGTTCGAGAAATTTTCATGGGAATTCTGGCTAATCTAGGCGGTAGACTCACTCAAAACAAACGGTAACGCAATGGAAACAAATCGTTTTAATACATGCAGCAGCGGGTGGTTTTCAGCTCCTCTAGCGAAACAGCCCTCGGCAAAAGAGGATTCGTATCCCATCTCGTCAGAATACTCGCGTTTTAATATCCCTTACTGATACTTTTTTCAACTCAAAATGACCATTACCTTCATACCCTACGTGTTTCGGGTGTTTTCTAGCAAAATAGGGTGAACAGCCTCTGTTGTATTTCAGTGTTTCTGCGGTGGTTTACGACGACTTAAATCTTTAAAGGATGAGGGAGACGGTGCAGGTTAAGTTGAAGGGTGCTTTGACTCGCCAATGGCGAGTTCTTTGTGATGGAAAAGATGTTGCGTAAGTCGTGTATAGTCACGAATTATAATCCAGTGGCCTAAGGAAAATATTTCCTGACGAAGTCTAAATAACAGCGGAATACTCGGAGTGAAGTTCACAAGTTTCAAATTTCAGTATTGAAGTTTCAATTTTCAAGCTTCAATTTCGCGGATAAAAGAGTTTCAGTCGTACCTTAATAATCGTGATGTTTAAACAAAATTATGTGTGTGTTGTTCCAAATTAAGTGTCATCGTCTAATCGTGTAGTAAGGACTGTTGAAACCCAAGCTGTTACAACTCAACGACCAACAGAATTCTGTCAATTACTACTCTGTACTAACCATTTGAGTTTAACCATTAAATTATCATAGATATTTATTAATGATAAAAGGATAGAGTAAGAAGAATAAAGTGTGTAAATTTGGCCTAGAATTCATCTCTTAAGTGTCATTGGCAGAAGAGTGTCAACGATTGTACCTGGATCTTTCCTCTTGGTGTTGTATCATACAATTAGTGAATTCATCGTAAAAAGCATTGGCGATTGTAAAGGTAGGAAAGTACATAATATTGTTTATCGATCTAGTGATGCTGGACAGCGGACAGTTTCCATGGAACCAAGGAGGATAAAATCGAATTTTAGCGTGGACCCCATGTCGATCAGTGTCCATTTTCGTTTCCCTCGTTTTGCGTTGGTCAACTCGATTACTTTGAAAACGAAACCGATTCGCGCTTGTGATCCTATTTCGTCGAGCAACCCCTTTCCTGTGTCCAATTCCCCTTTTCCTGGGAATTAAAGTGAACACTGCTTTCGTCCAATTTGTCCCATTTCACCCCAACTTCATAAAAAAGAAGTAAGAAAAGACGTTGAATGTTTCGGAGTTAACAGTATAACAATCAATAGCTTAAATATGAGCAGATGGAATTTTAAAGACAAATGCTACTACAAAAAAGCTGGACTTATTTTCGCTCCGTCTCTTGTTTTGAAGGTCTTATTGTGAGTAAAACTGCAATGTACATCGTCAATTGTTTTTGACATGACAGTTCCAAATTTTATTTTGACGTTTCAAGTAAAGTGTAACCTGAGCTTCAAGTTCCAGAAGGAATAATTTTTACTTATCACTTATAATTGAAATGATTTTACTTTTCAAGATTTTATCTTAAAATAAAGGTGCACAAGATTTATGCCATTAGCTCACATCTGACATTGCCAGTTTGTCTATTGTTTCGAGTGTAGGTCTCAAATTAATGCAGAAATCAGTCTAATTCAGGGCAGTAATCAGACTTCATTTGAGACTTTTTTGTAAAGTCTCAATTTAAAACCTTTTTGATTAGATTTTGCTGCTTCTCAAAATGTAATTAGTATCTATTCACAAAAATTCCGACCTCTCTATATAAAAATTGAAAATGAAGTGACATTAAAATCTTCAGAAAAATCATATTTGTATGCTTCTCGTATTTAAGATTTTATTTTAACAAGATAGTTTTTTGACAGGACGCAATAACAGATTATTTGACTACCAACGATCAACTAATATTAGAGAAAAACAAGTCAGTTAAACTGTTTTTCGCTTTTTTACTTACAACCTGATAGCATTAGACTAATCCAATTTGTGGCAAAAAGATTTTTTAATCCTGAATTATGAGTGATATTTAAGAAATGATTACGTGTGTAGCTTGTAGGTACACGTGTAGTCACACAGGTACACAGAGACTCAAAGGACAATACTCTTTACTGCTTAATCAAAAATTTTTTTCCTTCTATTTTTAACTACCCAAAGGGTCAGACTTTATTTCCACACGACAAACTTTTTAAGTTAATTCAAAAATGAGCATCCATGCGAGTTTAGAGGCTTGTGACTCCCTGCGGGCTGGGCACCTTTCCCCTATTCAATAATTAAAAATGATTATAGTATATTCCAATTTGTCCCAAAATGTTGTCAAAATGCTTCATTGAAAACGAGAAAAACAATAATGGTTTCGCAGTGAAAACTTATCAATTATGATAGTACACACTGAATAATATGATTTATTATTGACGTTAATTATTAATGAGAATTATTAAGTACATAATTACATCTGAAATTTTTGCATGAAATAAATACACCAAACTTTTAAAAACATTACCAGGTAGGAAGAAAAACATTTGCATTCATTTTATTTCTAAAATTATTCTTGTAATCTTCAATGACAAGTCTGACAGCAAAACAAAAAATACAACAAGTAAGTACAAATAAGTACACACATTGTACATAAGTACAAGAAATTCTTGCACAAATGACCGAAGCGCAAAAGTTCGCAACAATTTGAATTCGAACTTTTATGCCATTTCTTGAATTCAATTCCAGTCAATTTTGAATGACAATTCCGTCCTTGAAAAAAATGAAATTAATGCTGAAAACTGGATTCTTTTAACGAAAGTATCACCTTCTGCCTCCTTTCGTTCTAAAATACACGTATTTTCAAAATAAAATACAATAATGTGAAAATTTTAATTTCTTGTAGAAATTTGTAATTGATTGTAATTTTTTTCAATTGTTCGATTTTCAGCAAAAAACTGTATTTTTGGGTAGAATTTTCCATTTTTTTGTTTAATTATCGTTAAAAATGGTTTTAAAAAATACAAAAAAAATCTACTAGAAACAACCATGTTTTGTTAAAATTCTGACACTTTTACAAAATTTTAGGAGAAACCACAATTTTCACATCATTGTACTTTATTGTAATTTGTTGTATTTTATTGTAAAAATACTTTTCCAAAGAATTTGTCTAGCATATCAGTTTAAAGAAAAAAATGGCGTTGAGGCCCCCAGAATAGGAATTTTGGGAAATTTTTCTAAAATCATACCACAACAACCTGACGCAATAGAGCCTTCAAAAACAAATAGATCTTAAAGTAAAGCTGATACCTTGTACTTTAAAGGTTTTGTAGCAGTTATTGATACATGGTATGGTATTGCTTTGAATTAAGACCTTTTTGAAGGTTCTACAACGTCTAGGACTGGGTGTTGCCGTACAATTTTTTCATATTGGCCGAAAACCCTTTTTTGGGAAGATTCTTCTCTAATTTTTCCCAAAAACCTGACGTGATAAGCAAATTCTGGGGCTAGATTCGGATTCCGTGCAAAAAATTACGTAAGAGACAACTCTTACATCTCAGTGGAAAACATTTCGCAGGCCTATTCAATTCTCTTTAGTTGACAATATCTAATAATTGTCTCCGTTCCCGAAGCAAAATACATCTGAACATCGATCGAAATTACCCGAAAAGTATCGTCTTCGACTGATACTCCAAATATGACCTCAGGAAGTAGTTAAGAACAAATTAAAGCAAAGGAGCTCGTCAGAGAGTATCTTCCCTGCAATTCCTTGTTCCTTTTTGCGAAATTAGTTTATCTTCTAATGGAATAGTCTTGCACCTCTAGAGTGCCAATCGCAATAAAATCAGGTCTCGTTCCTTGTCCCCTTCTCGCAGATCCCTCACAACTCGAATTTCTAACATTTTTCAGAGGATAGAAAAGATGATCTCAGTATAGGGTTGCAAGCGTTGATACTTTTCATGCTAGTGTGCTCAATCCATCACGAAGTGTCATAAGTTCAGGGTGTAGGTTGGATTAATAGAGAGAGAAGTTCTGACTGGCATAGGCGTGGACTCATATAGGTGGTGTGCTATCAAGGTTTTGACGAATAACTTTCATAATGCCAGCATAGCGTGTGTGTAAGCCCTTCTTTGATCTTCTTAGAACAATGAGAGCCTACGTGTATACCTGGGATACAAATGTATTTTCGTTGATGTGAATACAACCGAGATCTTTGGACACGCACATTCACCCTGTCCACACAAATGGGCGTATGAATACGACCTGTGTCAACAAGTGGCTTGGCACAAGCTCACACGCTCCACTTTTTAGCCCAAATGTATTCCAGGCGAAATTCCTAATGGGCATTGCCTATAGCGCAAATTGAGCTGATCTCATTTATTCCGGATGTGATATTCTTTATCGTGGCGTCAATTTTTTTACATAAGATGAATTCCAATACACATTATGACATTGTTTTGTAAGGACATTTTCAAATTTTTTTGAAATTGTAACCCCTTTTCCTGCAAATGTTGAGATTTTTAATTACCGTCCAAAATTTGAAAATGCGAGCGCATCCGGCGGAAAAAACTTCCCCTCTATGCCATTTCCCAATTAAGCATTTTTTCATCAGTTGAACTAGGGTATTATTAAAAAAAAAGTATTAGGTAGCTCCGGCCGCTGCGCAAGAAAAATCGCAATAACTATGATAATACGTAAATCTAATGGACGCAAATTACAGATTACGTAACCAAAAAGTTCTTCTATGTATCCAAACAAGAACCAGAATAAACATGTTCGTGTCTTTGAAAATATTTCATGACATGGTTTGGTCAAATTTAATGAGAAAGAAATCTTATTTTTTATAGAGGAAATCTCGCAAAATCTTCATAAATTAAATTGTATGTAACGCAAGCAAGTTTTATACGTTTTCCTGTCTGATTTTCATACTAAAAGTAGCCGCTTTATTTAACCTTAAACCTGAGTCGTGCTTTCATGGAAAAACTTTTAAAACATACTTTTCTTACATAAAACATCGTGTACACCAAGGAGGCATAGTAGTCTTTTGATACCTCGCGTGTTTGTGAGGTGCTTCGCGCACATCTACGCCTCATTATTGCAAACTCAGGCTCGGTCTCGGGCTCGGTGTAAGAAGACTGTAGCTTGCCTCCTTGATACACAATATACTATTCTCATAGGCCGTGCCTAGGTCCACCGAAATTCGATGAGCTTAGACCAAATATTTTCGGTGTGCCTGGACATTTCGATTCTTCAAAGCCGATGAAAGATATGAATCAATACTTGTAAATTGGTGTTTTGGGACAATTAAACAACAACAAAATTTTGATTTATCACAGTAGAGGATCATTTATTCAAAACCATGTATGTGACCGGGGCTACCCCACTTTCCTCTAACACTTAATTCAAAGAGAATAAAACTTTCTAAAATGAATGAGTGTTAAAAAAGGAATAAGAAACAAATTTCTTGATTTTTCAGGCTTATTGCCTAAAAGCCATGTGAAAGTTATTTCAATTACATTTATCGACATCCTAGTTGCAAGTTTAACAAGTCGATAAATTTTCTTCATATTTTTGTACGCTGAGACCGAATGTAATCGCTGAATTGGTTTAACGTTTGAGGATTTTCAGAAAATTGAGGTTGAGTATTCTAAAAAGCGATTTTTTTTTCCTTTTTCTTTGTGTTGTGAAGATTTTAGAAAATTGTATCGCACTAACCACTGTATCCGTTATATAATTTCCTCACTTCACTTCCACTTCACTTTCACTGACACATTTAATCTCTTCAATTGTTTATCTACAGTTCTCTCCAATTAAATTTTAGTGAGATGAAAGTGGAAGTGAAGTGAGAAAGTTACACAATCGACTTTGAAAAGTTCATGAATTAATGTTCAGACCTTTTACATTCCGTTATGAATAAAAAAAAAAAACAGATATCAGAAAATGTTTCTATAATTTTCCTTACTTGTAGTGTAAAGGACAACCTTGAAGAAATCGTTTAAGCCCTTACCAGAGTTTCTAAGATATCTGGTTCATTCGCTGTAATTTTCTAAAATTGTCAATGAAAAACCCGTTCTTTTAGAATATTCGACATCAATTCTCTGAAAAATATAAACCGATTTCGCTGCCAAATTCAATTGTAGCACACAAAAATTTGGAGAGAAACTCGACTTGTCAAACTTAAAATTAGGATCTCGACCAATACATCTGAAACAATTCCTAACTGGTTTGTAGATATAATTATGAAAAATTTTCACTTTTAAAAAAATGTAAGGTTTTCTTTTTGTATGTGTAACAAGTCGCGTAAGCTGAAAGAAATCACTGTGATAAATGTTTGACTTTTGTGAATTTGGCATGGAGTTTTCCAAATGTTCCTTGAGTTTCCGAATTTTCTTCGAGTTAAAATACGATAGCTTCTTCTGAAGAGTGTCAACGTTAAATAAAATAATATTTATAGATTATTTTTTATAAATCTTCGTTTGTTGTCATTAAAAAAAGCATTCAATTTAAAGATATAAACATAGGTAGGAATAAATTTACCTCTATTGTAAACTAGCTACACGACTCTGAGTCCAATAGGTTATTAGATTGGATCACGTAAAGCCAATCAAGTTCAATTCTGGAATAGATAGGCGATCTTCAGTGATGGTTTCTCCTTCTAAAGTGGATCTACGTTTCAAAATGTTGTTCAATATTCTCCTTCCTTTTTCTTTTCTTAAAGTTTCTTTATTCATATTCTGCTGCACATAAATTATTATTATTTGTAAATAAATTATTGTTTGGTAAGAAAGTAAATCATAATTATCACTGGAATAGATTTGATTACAGAGAACTAACAGAAGCTAGGTGCTTGTATGTGGAATGAAATTCACTAAGCTATGCTCAAAGGAATTGATGTTAGCTTACAGAAAATGAAATAACGATTTTGGGTTCGTGTGATTCGAAATTTTCCTTTAGAATCAAGCTAACCGACGCTGATCAATTAATTATTTCCGGCCTAAGATTATTTGGAAATGCAATTTCGTCAGTTAGATATAAATTCTTTAAAAAGATATATAACATTTTAAAAGCAAGAACATACCAAAAATCGGAAGCTTTTTGTATTCGAATACCAATTCTGTCTGTTTTCCAATTTTCTGACCTCACAAATTTACTCCGAAATTCTCATTTCACGGAAGAGATTTCAATATTCTCTTTTTTGCATACCATGCGCCTATACGATAGGTAGGTTGTCGCGGTATTAGATTTAAAGTCAAGAATATACGATACGCAAGGAGAGATAAAGTCTTGAAATACAATTTTAAATAGTAGTAAGCCAGGTATAAATTCTTCTCTCTGCATATTTTGCCTTGCAAATATATAATTTACATATTCAATATAATGCAACCTTCCTTCAATTGGCTAGTTACGGCGGTGCGGACAGTGGTAAATAAAACGAGTAATGCTAGTGTTTGTTTGCTTTTACATGAAAATTTTAATTTTAAGTGAAATGTTTTTGTAAAAGTGAACAAACACTTGCATTGCTAATTGTTTTATTCACCATGCGCCGCACCGCCGTCATAGCCGTCTTTCCCCAAGAAGCTAGGACAAGTCTCAGATTATAAGAGAAACCTTATAGAAATCGTTGTTTTTACATAAAAGTTATTTTAAATTTCAGACTTCTACTTGATTCACTTTTCAATGACTAGTGTAGCGGTTTTTTTTTTTACATTTTCCAGTGACAATCTATTTTTACATTCTCATCAGAGAAGGTATTAGATTTGTGTACAATTTGGG
>JAUMHM010000085.1:55316827-55337121 GCA_032362435.1 Melikaiella ostensackeni
ACTATAAAAATCGTTTCTCACAGCTACTGCAGATGCGCATGCGCCGTAAGTTTGGAAACAGCGCATCGAAGACATGCGGTTGGTGGGATTCGAGTCGAACACATGAGGTGTCACGCAAAGGCGAAAGCGAGAGACGTATATTCGGCGCGGCGTTGCCAGTTTTACACCGGCAGGGACGTCACGTTCACACGAGACGCTTAGGTCAAATTAATGAATTTTCACTATCGCTTTTTTTTGGCGACTTTTTCGCGATTTCTTACTCTTCTACTTAAATGGGACTATAATACGTATAATAATCAAAAAAATAAGAAGCAATAAGCATTCAAATGAAACGTGCCCCCACGGTGCCCCTCACTTCATACGACACCAAACGCCCAAGCCTTCTTAAAATGAGAGGTCCCCTAAAAAAAACTAAAAAACTGTCGTATTCTATAGATTTCGACGTGCTGATTTCGAGAACGATATTGATTTTTCCGAAAACAGGTAGCATTTTTTTATAAACAATTTTCTTATGAACAATTTCTTTGAATGAATAAAATCAAATCGTTATATTTTTTTGGGCAAATTGAATAAAATCATATAGAGAAGGTATCGTGCGATTTTTTCCAACGAACAATGGTTTTCGACTTATGAATTTTTGCAAAAATTGAAAAATCTCGAAAATTCCATAAGTGCGAAAACGATGTAGCTCCGAAAATATAGTTCGTACGAATGATCACCACCACACATTTTTCATTCATTAGCGTATGATTTACACGAATTCGTACTAAAAACATCAAATCGTTCGTTAGTAACAATTTTTAAAATGAAAAAATGACGAAAATTACAGAAATAGCTCATTTTTCTTATTTTCGCTACAAATCGAGGTTTTATTGATTATGAATTAATTATGTTTATAGAGAAAATTCTGACAATTAAGCTAGGTCAAGTAAAATGTCGATATAAATTAAAAACCTTGTGAAAAAAGTAATTTTCGTCATTTCGTTATTGTAAAAATTGTTATTAACAAACAATTCAATGTTCTTAGTACAAATTCGTGTGAACCATAAATTAATTGATGAAAAATGTGTGATGGTGATTATTCGTACGAGCTACACTTCCGAAGCTACATCGTTCTCGTACTCTTGGAATTTTCGGCATTTCTCAATTTTTTCAAAAATGCACAACTCGAGAACCATTGTTCGTGAGGAAAAATAGCTAGATACCTTTTTTATGTGATTTTATTCAATTTTCCTTAAAAAATATAACAATTTGTTTCTATTTATTCAAAGCAATTGTTTATAAAAAAATGAAACCTTTTTTCAGAAAAATCAATATCGTTTTCGAAATGAGCACCTCGAAATCCGTAGAATTCGACTATTTCTCTAAGGGACGGTTTCACCAACTCTGATTAAATACATGAATAGCTAATTATGATTATTTTTCAGTCGAGGCCTTGATCATGATTAAATTACAATGCGTTCCACCATAGACATTTTGGTTCTGATTAGCTAATCATATACCCTTTTCGTGGTAACTCTAATATTCTCTTAGTAATGTACTTTTCAAAAAAAAGGTAAACAATTACTATTATTTATAAACATGTTTCAACCAAAAAAATTAGTTTCGTACAAAACATTATAATTTTTAATAAAATACATGACTTTTTAAACAAATCGTTGAATGTCCAACAAGATGTTATTACTTTACAATCCAAAATGAACAGTTCAATTTCGAGTTAAAAAAATTAGTTTTCCATTAAGAACAAGGAATTTCTAAAAAAGTACATGAATTTTGAAACAAGCAGTTCACTTTTCAACTAAGAAAGATAAATTTAAAATGAAAAATGGGATAGTTTAATTTGCAGTTAGAAAATTTATTTTCATCCAAAACGAACCTATTTTGAACACAACAGTTCGATTGCGAACCAAAGGAATGAATTCTCAAGCAAGAAGATTAATAACTCTGCCAGAAAAGAAGATGTTTAAAAAAAATACATGAATTTTTAAGTAAATAATTTTCAACTACAAGCAAAACGAATGTTCAGCAAAATAGTTTAATTTTAAACAAAAAAAGTGAATTCTCTAGCATGAAGATTAATTTTCCACGAAAACCGACGACTTTGTAGGAACAGACACGCAACCAAATAGTTCAATTTTTAATTTAAAAATATAAACGTGAATCAAAAGTGGTACATTTACATTTTCAGTCATACAGATTAATTTTCAACCAAAAAAAAACGAATTTTTAAACAAAAAGATGATTTGTTGGAGCAACAAGGTAAATTTTTTACCAGAACAAAAGGCATGAATTTTTATTCAAATAGTTCAATTTTCAACTATAAAATATCAATTTACAATGAAAAATGGAACAGTTAAATCTTCAGTTATAAAAATGAATTTCCAATTAAAAAAAAAACGAATTTTCACGAAAATAGTTCAGTTTTTCACCAAATTAGTTAAATTTTCAAACTAAATGACTTTTGAACAAAATTGTAAGCTTCTTACGAAGTGGATACATCTTTCCAAAATTGAATTTTTTAAATTTGAATTTGAATTTTGAAACCGAAACATGAATTCCCAACGAAGATTAATTTTCTACCCAAAGCAAAAGCAAAGCAGGAAAGTTTCAACAGTAATCCTTCTTAAGCGAAATCGTGTTAAGAAATCCAAATCATCCATGGTTTCAAAATAATTCACTCGTTCTCTGAATATTCGTGGTCTCCTCTGAACGGGGTAAAACATTCCATCATCATCAGATGAAGACAAAATATCATCGAAAAACAGAACCATATTTCCATGCTGTATACTGCACTCACTGCACACGCACTCGCACTTCCATTTTGAGGTTATGTTACTTTAATCACTGATTAACCTTCATAACCATCCATTATTGGGCGGTTGAGTTAATCCGTAATTATCTTTCCTTAATCATGATTAAAAGAATAGTGGAACTCAAAGTATGGATTGAATAATGTTAATCAATGATTAACGATTGAATCAGAGTTGGTGAAACCGGCCCTAAGGGGACCCCTCATTTTGAACAAAATCATGGGGCGACGGTCAATTCCGCACCAGATCAGGTATGCCCTTCCCCCACTATGCGGCAAATACGCGGCTTCCCCTTTTCCGCTGGAGAGAACAGAAAGGAGAACCCGCGTAGTGGGGGAACGGCATACATGATCTGGTGCGGAATTGTCCCGTGCCCAAATCATAGCCAGCGTCAGGACTCATCCACACGCACAATAAATATATGCGTGAGTGGTGTCGAGTCGGTCCCAAGCGGTGAGGGGGAACACGGTCACCCCACTTCAGTGCGCTCACTATTGTTTCGTTTATAACTCAAATATGCATTTAATCAAAATTTTGCATGAAACCTTTCTTATGGAAAATTTTATTTTCTGCAACTTTTATTGCAAATTTTTTCGCGTATCTTTAGCCGTTATCGGAAAAAATCGAATTTTGGAATTTTTTTGGTCATTTTTGAAAGACCCCGGCGTCAGTGAGATCTCAAATTTGGGGGAATTGATCACAAGGGTCCTTCGGGATTTCATGCGAACATTCACCCTTGTGGGTCACTTCCATCGGAAAAAGCTCATTTGACTGGACTACCTGATTTGAAATGGACTCCATTGGATAATCTCCGATGAAAGGCGGCTTTTATTTCGGCAGAATCACTATCAGCAGCAAAGCGTCCGTCCTATCGATTCGACCTAGACTCGCCGCGAACCTCGTGACTTCGCCTCATCGACGTTCCGTTCCTTGACTCGGTTTTTTCTCTTTCGATTTACTGACCCTCGATTGGCTCCCATCTCAACGATCTGATCTCCTGAACTTCCTGCCACTCAAATTTTCTGTCCCTCTTTCTCTCTGATAATGAGGTCGATCGACCTCGTAATCACAGAGGACACTTTTTTTATATTTCTAGACCAAGTATATAGGAAAGGGCAGAAAAAAAGGATAGACACGATGAGACAAAAGCATTTGGTGGAACTTGGTTAGCGACCCTCCGTGTCCCAGTTGGAATTTCCCTCGGCACTAATTACCTTCGCCTTCTGGTAAAAGCTTGATATGAGAGAGGAAGAATAATCACAGTCTACTAATTGGAAGGACCGATCGCACAAAAACTTTGTCGCTAGATAATTTTTTGTTATGGAAGCAGGAGATGAATCGACGGTAAAGTAAGTGTGCTCCACCTGTTTTACACTGAGGAACTACACATTTCGAAACATCGAACTATTGATTGCACTGGACCGAATCCATTTTAAACCAGACACACTGCCGGCATTTATGAGGAGAAATAAATTGATTTTTCTCTTAATTCTCCTCAAAATATGCTATCGGTGATGTGTGGTAATCAAAATTCCTCATTCTGTGTCATTTGTTGATTTAATAAACAATTTATATAAACAAATGTTCAGTGTCGGCATTTATAAGGGAAAAGAAATGCATTTTTTTCCAATTGTCTTTAAATCATTTTGCTAATGATGTTCAGTGATGAAGGTTTATCATCTGATTTTATGGCTTTCTTTCGCTGGAGGAAAAATTGCAAATTTTTTAAAAACGTTGCACAGTTGGGCAAAACGTAAAAATTTGTTCCAAATCAGTCAAGAGCCAAGAATTCTTAACCGATTTCGATTTTTCTTCGTGGAAATACTCTCAACTGAATTCCAAAGAGAATCATGAGAGCCAATTTTTGAATTTTATATTTATTGCATTTATGTGTTAACAAATAAAGTAAAACAATGGTAATTTTCACAACATTATTTTTTATCTTTTCCCAAATAACCGAAATAAACTTGGATTCAATCGAAATCGATGTAGTAGCATCTAATGATCAAAATTCGTTTATGAAATGTCTAAATTAATTTTTATAAACAAATTTCAAAGTTTGTGGTTCTACAAGTCAAAAAATAGATTTTTTCTGCATTAAATTCATTTAGTATTACAAAGCTAGTGGTGCACAATAAACAATGTTGTAAGCAATCAATATTTGGTTATTTTATAAGTATATACAAACAAATGTGAAATTCAGGCATTCAAGGCAAGAAATAAGTCGTGTTTTTCAAAAAATTATTGGAAATTTACCTGTTTCATTGGGAAGCTTCATTCTTCCAACATATTTGTTTATTTTTTAAATGAATTCTATGTGATTCGGTTGATTCGACGATTTATTCACAAGAACACTTTCTGTTTTCTGTTTTTTTTTAGTCTAGTCTAAAATTAAAAGGTTTGCGATAAAAAATTAACTTTATTTTCAAAGACAAATTTCCAGTTTTCTAACCTAATATTTTAAAACTATTAAAAGTGAATTAGAATTTTGAGAACAATTTTTCGAAAAATTCAATTGCTTGGTTAAAAATGAGCTTCTTGGTTGAAAATTCATAATTTCGGCATGAAATTTAAGCTATTTAGTTGAAAATTCGTTTTTTGTGGATAAATTCAACTGCCTTTAATTGAAAATTAAAATCGGATCAAGTGCCGCTTTCTTTCATTCTGAGTGACCATTTGAATTCGTTTTGTTGGTAGAAAATTAATCGTTTTGGTTCAAAATTTATCTTCTTGGGTGAAACTTCAACTACTACGTTGAAAGTTAAACTCTTGTGTTGAAATTTGAATTCCTTCATTGAAAATTCAATGATTCAGTAGAAGATTCATCATTTTAGTTAAAAGTTCCTCTTTAAAAGAACTATAGAAATTCCCTCTACTACTTTGTGATATTTCGAAAATATTTCCTCTATGCAAAGGACAAATAGGTTTCGAAAATCTTGCTAAAATGAAGTGATAAAAGATTAAAGTTCCAATGACTTATAATATTATCACTAAAAAATCGTGAAAAACGATACTTCACACGCATTTGAAGAGACAGAAAGCAAAAAAAGTAATGTAGAAAAATTGTGTGTATATATATTAAAAGAATTTAGCAAAGAACCACCACAGGGTCCCCCTGAAAAAATATTTTTTCAGTATTTATTCTGCTTATTTGCCATAAAAAATACACAAAAAATCCTCTGTAACTCTTTCCTCATACACAATTTTCTTAGGTCACATAGGTATTTGGAATTTCTATATGAGATAATATATCACGTCCATCTAGATACGGCATACTCTTGGTCTTACCAAGGAAATTTACTCAATGAAAAATTAAAAATGAAATAATGAACTAAAACATTTATTCAGAAAGACAGGCTAGATATATCATCTCATCAATAAAAGAATGGGATTACTTTGCTGTTTTCGAAAAACAAGGTACTCAGGTGCAACAGTGATTCTTGTGGCGAGGAGAATTTTTCATCGAAAAATTGAATTTTCGCATTTTTCTTAAAAGCAACGACAGATTTGAAGAAACGCTGGAAAACAGTTTTCTTATTTTAGAAAAATCTAAAAAAAAACCTCTTACTCTTTCATGATATCTTGCATCGTTTACGAGAAAGATTCAAAAATTCAATTCCTCGGAAAAACAATTCTTGTGGCCAGGAAAATTCCCGATCTCTACTGAAATTATGAAATTCGTAATTTCATATGTTGATGTATCTGAATTCCGTACATCTTTCCGATAAAACTCATCATACTATACAGGTATAATAAGACTACATTTTTTTAAAGAATGTATGCGAACTGAGAAGTATTTCTTAATCTCTTCCGTCGTTATTTAAAAGTTTCAGTAATATTCATATTATTTTTACACTACAGATACTTATTAGATTCCGACATACGAGGTTGTATAGAATATACTCGTAAGGCTCGTGAATAATTTTCACTATGAAATGTCATTGGTGCGACGGAGATCTGTGCATCTTTCCGATGAAACTTAATATACAATAAAACTATACACCTCCAAAGAATGTATGCGAAGCGAACTTAATAGTGTTTCCTAATCTTTTCTGGCGTTAGTAAAAAGTTTCATTCATACTTTTATTATTTTTACATTGAAGATACATATGAAGTTTCAAAATACGAGGCATTGTAAAATATAAAAAATTTATGAACTTATCTCTCAATAATCCCTCATCTCTACAAAAGTTGTGACATTGATAATTTTCAACATTGATGCGTCGGAGTTTTCTGCACCTTTCCAAAAAAGTTTATTATACAATAAAACGACATATCTCTGGAGAATGTATGAGAACTAGAAAGTATATCTTAAACTTTTCCGGCGTTATCAAAAAATTTCAATGATAATTTCATTATTTTTAGATTAAAGCCTTTCCTTTCCTCGCCTTACCCTCAACTCTTCCTCTGTCCCTTGCCATTCTCTACCCCTGACTTGCATGCCACATCTAAACCTCATTTCGCATCTCTCTTCCTCCAATTTCAAATGTCCCACTTAATCCCTCCTTTCGTAGTCTATAATTTTCTCTCATCCAATTTCTACCCTCGTCATATAACCTGTGCAGCTTCAACCAACCTCCATCACCTATCTCAAAAATCTCTTATGCTGTCTTTTCGTACTCATATGCTCTTTCCGTCCCCAAATTTTCACTTCATAAATGAACGCTGAACACACTGACACGCCGAACATCCATAATCTCAACCTTCAGTCGTCCTTGAACATTTTCTTCCTCATACCCCACATTTGTCCCATTACTTTACTCTCACATTCCAATCTCTTTCTGACCTGCAGCTCGTTTCCTGCTCCTGCTTCGAAACAAAATCCTAGGTAGCAAGAACCCTTCACCAACTCTACCACCTCCCTACTTATGTTTCATTCGTATACTCATCATACTCTACACTTTCCATTCCTAAGACACATCATCTTAGTCCAATTCACATTCACCCTTCAAACTTTTTTTCTCATATACACTTCGAATGCTCTCATCATTTACCCCTCTTTTATCATCCGCTACAGGACCTACATCGTCTACGTACGCTAGTGAATACAGTTTGCATCTTAAGAATATTTCACCCCCATTTCCTTTCATCTCCATCTTCTCCACCTAGACTGCCAATAGGATACCACCCTTCGCCTCTCCAAACTTTATCGCAAATCCTATACATCTCTTCTTTCACCCCTTCTCCACCATATTTCAGGGCTTCAGTCTGCAAGCCATTCTCACTTGTTTGTTTCTTTCGAGCCTTATAATTGCATCATTCACCTTTTTCCTGCCAATCTCGTTTTCGCTGCCGTCGTCCCCCGCTACCGTCTTTTTTCTTTCACCATTTACTTTATTTTCCACGCCCCGTAGCAGTCTCTTAAAATACTCAGTCTACTCTTCCATCCGGATTTTTTCATTTATGCCTTTCTTTTCTCATCTCTCCCTGTGTAACACTTCCCATTACCTCCCTTCATTTACCGCTTTCTCAACCTCTTCCATAAACCTTTCCTTCTTCCCCTGTCTTCTTCTACTCAACGTTCTCTCGTGATCTAGTTTCCTCTTGTTGAGCTCCTATTTCTCTATTTCCCCTTTCGTCCGTTCTCATACACTCTCCTTCATGCTGCATTTGCTTTTCCTGCAATCATCGTCCCTTCAAGATCTCCTAAACCCACTCTATCTACTCTCGGTCTCACCTCCTCCCTTATCTCATCAATCAATCTTTCAAGTTTTCCTAGAAGCGTGTCTACTTCTTCTTCTTTTTCTTGCATATTTCCTTCCTTCTCGCTTCCCACTCCTACTCCAAATACGAGGCTTTATAGAAAATTAAAAATTTATAAACTTTTTTTTCGTAAATTCCTATTTTCTATCGAGTTCGTCAATATCATATTTTCTAAAATTGCTGTGTCAGACTTCTGTGCATCTTTTCGCCAAAATTTATCATACAATAGAACTATATAAACCTTAGAATGTTTGTGAACTGAAAAGTATTTTTCAATCTCTTCCTTCGTTATCAAAAAGCTTGAGTGATATTTTTATTCCTTCTTACATTAAAGATACATACACGGTTCGGCATATGAGGTTTAATGAAATATAAAAAATGTAGAAAAGTGCTGTTACATAATCAATCCCTCATCTGACTGGAAGTTCGGAGTTTGACAATTTTCAATACTGCTTCAATAAAACTATATACCTGTAAAAATTGTACAAGAACTAAAAAGTCTTTCTTAATCACTTCCGGCGTTATAAAAAAGTTTCAGTAATACTTCTACTATTTTTGCATATAAAGTGCTTCGATACACGAGGTTTTGAATTCTTGTCCAATTTATGAATTTGTTTTTCCAAAACTCCTAGTCTTTGTCAAACTTGTGGGATTCACAATTTTTTAAATTACTGCGTGTGAGTGCCATGCACATTTCCAAAGAAATGCATCATAAAATTAACCGATAAATATATATAATTCTAAAGAATATATGCGACCTAAAAATATTTCCTAATCTCTTTCGGTGCTGTTAAAAAGTTTCAGTAATACTCTTATTACTTTCATATCATCCATATACGTAAGGTTCTAACTTACGAGATTTTATTAAATTTAAACAATGAATGACCTTGTTTTTCAAACATTCTCAATCTCTACCAAATCGTCAATTTGATAACTTTTTTAATTGCTGCGTCGGAGTTCTGTGCACCTTACCGATAAAAATCATTACACAATAAGACTTTATACCTCTCAAAAATGTATGTAAACTGAAAAATATTTTTCAATCTCTTCCGGCGTTATTGTAACGTTTCAGTAATATATTTATTATTCCTCACGTCAAAAATACATGTAAAACTCCGTCGAACAAGGATTTATGGAATATAAGAGATTTATGAACTTGTTTTCCAAGAATTCCTAATCCCCACTAAACTTTTAATATTGATAATTTTTTTAGTTGTGCTCTTTCTATAATTTTTTTCTTAGCTTCGCGCGCACCATGTTCTAATTTATTTTGATACTCAGAAGGCTTACTCTTCATATAGAACGCCAGAAACTGCAATAATATTTTAGGTTCGTTCACTTGTCTAATGAAATGCAATAAAAAACATGATGCAGAATCATCATACGAGAGATTTCTCAAATACTCAGAAAAAAGTCCATTTGAGCCAGACAAAAAAAACATTAATATGATTCAAGCAAAGTTTTTCTCACCAAAACAATTTTTTTTCACATAATCTAATTTTTCTTTCGAATCAAGAAAAAATAATATTTCAAGTCTGCAGAAGAGTGATAAGGATAACGGGCATGGTTTATCAATGCGCATAACTTGTTGACCTTATTACATGATCCCGTTTTTCATGTAAACTGAAGCCTACTTGTCAAGTATCCTGTAGCTTGGAAGGTATTCCTCTTCACCAGAAGTGCCGCTAACTTTTTTATTGCCCAGAAACAATAAAATATGCGCGGATAGAAGACTGTGCAAAAAGAACGGTGCGACATTGCTGTAAAAAACTAGATGTAAACGAAAAAGTTAAATTATCGTTTTCGAGTGACTGCGAAATGAGAGGATATTATCTGGAGTGTACTTTGGAGTACTTTTTCCAGACTTTTATTCCAGTAACTGTATTGTGTAGAATTATATTTATGAAACACCTTCTACCTAATTCTATCAAAACCTACTCAGTCGTTGTAAATTTGACTTGTCACTACTTTTCAAAATAATTGTTTATTAAAATATACAAAAAAAATGAAGAAGGAAAAAAAATGTGATTATTGACACGAGTGCTACGGCACTAAAAGGCACTTGGAACCTCTAAGTTCTAAGTTCTACTTTCTACTTTACTTTCACTTCTTTGACACCCTTCTCATTTAAAAAATAATTAAGTTGTTATATAATTTTCAGCAAACAAAAAGACCATTACGTATCGGCTGTTCGTAAAGAAGCTTCAACCAATGTCCAGCTGTACATTACGAGTACATTGATTAGAGGCGAAATCAAAAACAGGCTTTTCATCCAGGCTGATGAATGTAACATTTAAATTTCAAATAGTTTAAGACCAATAATCACAAAATCAGGTAAAAATTCGGTTTCATCTTGAGAATTAAAATTAAACAATTTCAGCTCAGTTGTTTCTAAACACTTAGAAAGTCAGTAATTTCAATTTTTATTGTATAATTCAATGTTCATTTCTACTCAAGCTACAGTTTTAAATAATCATCACGTTTCAACAATTCATTTAAGTGTAACCATTACAAGACTATTTTGAATAATGTCTCAAAAATCACGACATTGTTATACTCAAAATTTTGTGAGTTAATTATCTGAATTTGTGCATTAGCATTGTACACATTTTCTAACCTTTTCTCAATGATCTAATTCAGAAATCGGTACGAATAATCAATCATTCTGTTTGAAAATTTCTGTAATTTTGAAAATATTATCGTCCCTGAATTTTTGGTCAAATAATTTGAAGGCTCTATTAGTAAGACTGTAGATAACTGAGAGTTTATCTTTTATAGAAATATTAGGATTGAAATCGATATGCCTAAATTAGTCTTCTTACGGAACCAATTAGTAATGAGTTTTTTATTTCCTTGAACGATGGTAACATCCAACAAGTTAAGTTTCAAATTGTTTTCAATTCCAATAGTGTACTGGATTCTAGAATGGAAGAAGTGAAAATCTTATAATAAGCATTAATATTATCCGCAGGTACGCATGTAAAAACATCATCGACATACCTGTAGAAAAATACTCAACCAAAAGAAAGCTTTTTTAGTACAACTTGTTTCACTTTTTCCATTAGAAGATGGGAGGATATCAACGTTATCTATAATTGAGATACCAAATTTTTTAACAGTTCTTCGGAAATGTAAGACAAAAAAGGCTACGAAATAAAATATAAAACTAAAAGAATACTATATGCCGGACTCTGATGTTCGAGATCAGTAATTTCGTTTATGGATTCTTACATCACCTTCTATTTTGAAAACGACCATTTTTGCAAAATATCTTTCGCAAGGGTTTGGCTCCTAATGTGAAATTTCAATTTTGTTCCAATCACTGAACAAAGTATCACCGGTATGAAATTCAATTAGGTGTTTGCTAATGACTCTCCGGTATTTCGGATTAAGATTTATATTATTATGGTGATCTCCTCTTCTAATTCTGTAATTTTTTAAAAATTACTTTGGCAATTTCATGAATGTTTAGCTAAAGTGAATATTTGAGTAAACAAAGGGAAGGAGTTCGGGTTGGTGATCGTCGACATGCTAAGCGAAAATCTTCTAACCCGACAATTGTACTTACTTTTGGGAAATGTAGAGAGTAGTGTAGACGAAGACAAAGAGGACTGAGTACTTCTTGATGTAGGTAATATGTGCATAAGTCCTTTTCTTGTCGTAAAAAACTAATTTTCAACAAAAATATGTCTCAAATACAATTTATATTGTGAACGATTCTGCTAAAGCTGTTGTTTTTTCATTTTGAAATTGGGAATCACAAGCCTACGGTTTCACGTTGTAGTTTATCTGGAAATATCTCGTTCCTTCCCTAGAACATGTTTCTCATGTTTTTCGTTATTGATGTAGCTTTTTCAAATGAACTTTGGCACTTTTATGAATATGTGATCAATACTGATATTTGAATGCACAAAAGGAAGAATTTGGGTAGGTGCTCGTCGACATGCCAAGCGCAAATCTAACAATACGAGTACAAGTGTACCTGCTGATGCGAAGTGTGGAGAGTAGTGTAGCCGAAGACGAAGAGGAATAAGTGCTCCTGAATGTAGATGATATGTGCATATGTACTTCTCTTGTTGTAAGTATATCATTTTCTGCGTGAACTCATCCAAATTACAGTTTAAACTGCAGATAATTCTGCTAAAACTGTCACTTTCACAATTTAAAACTGGAAATCATAACTTTACAGCTTCACTTCGTATTTTCTCTAAAAATATCTAATTCCTCCACTACATCATGCTTTTCATGTTTTTCGTTACCAGTGAAGTTTTTTAGAGTATACTTTGCTACTTTTATAAATGGCTGATCAATATTGACATTTGAATGCACAAAGGAAAAGGAATTTGGGTAGGTGTTCGTCGCCATGCCAAGCGCAAATCTAACAATACAAGTGTACCTGCTGATGCTAAGAGTGGAGAATAGTGTAGCCAAAGACGAAGAGAACTGAGTACATCTGAATGTAGGTGATATGTGCATATGTGCTTTTCTTGTTGTAAGAAAATCATTTTAAACGTGAATACATCTTATTTACACTTTAGGCTGCAAATAATGCTGCTAAAACTGTTATTTTCACAACTTGCAACAGGAGATTAAAAGTTTACAGTTTCACGTTGTAGTTTCTCTGAAAATATCTAATTTGTCCACTGCATCGCTTTTCATGTTTCTCGTTATTGATGTAGTTTTTTCAAATGAACTTTGACACTTCCAGGAATGTCTGGTTAATATTGATATATAAATGCACAAAGGAAAGGAATTTGGGTAGGTGTTCGTCACCATGCCAAGCGCAAACTTAATAACACAAGTGTCCCTGCTGATGCGAAGTGTAGAGATTAGTGTAGCCGAAGACGAAGAGGACTAAGTGCTTGATAAATCTTTTCAAATGTCCTAAAATATTCAGAATTATTCGAAATCTTTGGCAATTTTTTGGAATATCTGAGAATCCGTTGAAATATTATATAGTAAGATTCTTGAAATCCTATGAAATTACATGAAGTTTGATGAAATTTCTCGAAACCCCTTAGAATATTGGAAGTCTTATGAAATTCTTCGAGATCCTGGAAAATTCATTAGGATACTTTATTGAGTGCCTTCAAAATCTCTTAAAATTATTGATATCATAGGAAATCTTAAAAATCCGTTAAAATTCCTTGAGAGTCCCTTGCAAACTTTTGAGGTATTCCAAAACCCTACAGGTCATATAAAATCTTTTCGAATCTTTTGGAATTCTGGGAAAATCTTTAAAATTCTATGAAATTTTTTAATCACCCAAAAATCATTAAATTCTGGAAAATTCCTTGATATTTTTAGGATCTTCAAGATCGCGACAATTTTTTTAAATTTATCGCAAATTCCTTGGAGTCTTTTAAAATATCCTGAAATATATAATATTATTTGAGATCTTTGGAAATACTTTGAAATATATGGAAATTTCTCCTGATATTTGAAATCCTCTGAAATGCCTGAAAATTTCGTGAATAAATTCTTTGAAATCCATGAAAATATTATTAAATTCATTAAAGTTTCATCAAGTTATATGAAATCTGATAATATTTCTTGAACTTCCTTAAAATTATTGAAATCGTAGGAGATCTTACGAAATCCGTTGAAATGCCTCGAAATTCCCTTTGATTCTCTCAAAATATTCTATATCTCTCCAGGTCCTCTAGAAACCTAGGAAATTCCTTGGTTAAATCTCTCAAAACATCCTTGGAATCTTTCAAAATGCCGTAATGTAATTCAAATCTTTTGAAATGTTTTGAAATACCCTGCAATATGTTACAGCTTTTAAGAACTTCTTAAAATCTTCTGAAATACCCTGAAATCTCTTAAAATCGCTTTAAATTCTCTTTTCTCTTGAAAATTCCTGTGAATCCTTTGCTGTATCCTAAAATATTTGAAATTATTTTAAATCGCTGGAAGTATCTTGAAATATTTAAAAATCTCTTGAAATATTTGAAATCCCTTAATTATTGTATTTAAATTCTTTGAAATTCATAAAAATATTTCAGTCCTATGAAATGCTTTGAGATGCTGAAAAGTTTATAAAAATACCTTACGAAGTGCATTTAAAATTCCTTAGAATTATTGAAGTCCCTGGAAATCTTACAAAATCCCTTGAAATCCGTTGAAATCCTTTCAAATGTTTGAGATTTCTGGAAATCTCATGATATTCCTTGTAATCTTCTAAAATCTTATAATTCCTATGAAATATTCCCAAATCTTTCGAAATTCGTTTAAAATTTTCAAAGGCAGATGAATTTGAATACCTGTGAAATTCCCTGAAATATTTGCAAATCTTTCCAAATCTTTGACATCTCAAGAAATCCCTTTGTTTTTCTGATATTAATTGAAATGTATAAAAAAATTATGAAATGCTGAGAAATTTTTGATATCCTTGGAAATCTTTCAAATATTTTGAAATCTTTTGAACTCTCTAAAAAAAATTGCGTAGAACTGCTTTTAGGGCCGATCTGCAAGACTAACCGGGCCTGTTGGTGAAGCCCAGCCCGCTTCTGACGATGAGGAGAAAGTGCTTCTGAATAAAGGTAATATGCGCATATGTGATTTTCTTGTTGTAAAAAAATCATCTACAAAATAAATACATCTAAATTACAGTATACATTTTTTTGAATCAGCTATTAGCGCTTATTCTACAGTCTAAAATTGGAAATCATAAGCTTACAGTTTCAGATTGTAGTTTTTCTGAAAATGTCTGATTCGTCCACTACATCATGCTCCTCATGTTTTTCGTTATTGATGTAGTTTTTCGAAACATACTTTCTCACTCTTATGAGTGACTAATTAGAATTATTATTTAAGTGCACAAAACGAAGGAGTTCAGGTTGGTGTTCGTCGACATGCCAAGCGCCAATCTTCTAACCCTATAAGTGTACCTACTTACGAGAATTGTATATGAGTAGTGTACACCAAAACGATGAGGACTAAGTGCTTCTGAATGTAGGTAATGTGTACTATGTGGGTTTAAAAATTGGGGCAAGTGAAGAAGGGCCAGGAGGCCGAGGCGAGGGTTGCTCGGGCAGGCCGGGCGTCTTGAATAACAATAAGAGCGAGGACGAGGAGAGTTGAGGGTTGGAAAAGGTTGGTTTGGCAACCACGTTCACGTTCTGAGGATCGCGGAGAATCGCGTGTGGAAGCAGCGCTTGCGCCAACCTCCACCCACTGACACCCACTGATCCACGTCGTTCAGAGTGGATCGTTTCTCTCTTTTTCCACCCTCTACCCATCTCACCTCCTCCTGCACCCGCTGAACTCACCCTCCCTTGGCGCTGCTAGCTGGCTCGCTCAATTCCCGATCCCAAACAGTATGGTGCTACGCGCTCCAACACGGCATCATCCGTCGCACGATGTCAATCGACTTTATTCTCAAACGGGTTCTCGTGAATATTCAACGAGAATTCAACACCCAGTGTACTTGAGACGCAACGTATCATCGATTTTGGGAAATCGCATTCGCACAAAGCTTCGAATGGTCGCACCCATCGTGATCATAACGGGTTTCGCTTCAGTATGAGTATGAGTACTACAAACCAAGCGCTTCAGATAGGATGGCAATCGCACTAATTGTCACATGAAAAAGTGTATCAAAACGTTACAAAGTGCTAACAATTATATTATGTAATGAGTGAAAATTACCCATTGTGCAACGTTTTGATACGATTTCCTAGCCCAATTTGATGCTTGAGGGTGTTGTATCATCGAAATACGCGTCTTTCTTCTTTGGTCCGGAAGTATAGATTCTATGATCAGTGTTTCATGTTCGGCCTAGGAAAGTCGGAAAGTGTGAACAGTGCTCTGCCACGGCTGCCGCACAAGACCCCATGATATAAAGTAAATTTAGAGCCTGAAAGGAGGTGAAGAAAAGGAGTGTAGTGTCATGGTCTAATAATTCATTTTCGATCTTAAATTTGATCGAAATGGCATGTCCTTTCTCACGAGTTTTCGCCGGAAACAGCTGTGATGATGAAGGAAAAGACGTAACGGATGATCATCCCAGGACTGTGCGTTCGGCACGAGACAAGCTCAAGCCTTTTAGACAATCCTCTGTGCAAATTACCTCATCATTGCTTGGGGAAGATGTTGATGACCAAGAAGATACCCAGACACTCAACCTCAAGCATCTGCGAGCTGCTGTACTTATGCTGACAAATCCTTCGGTATGAGTGCAAGTACTTTCCATCTCTAATTATTTCCAGATTTAGCATTAATATTTTGTTAAGAGATGGAGAAAAATAGATAGTCAAACTTGGAGCGTCAAAATTGAGAAGGTCAGTTTGACCTTCAAGATAGTACCAATTATATTCCATATTTTTTTCATAACAGTCAGGCAGACCATAGCTCCATAGTCTGTTTGGATATCTTTTGAGTGTCAATTATTTGAATGATGTTTGAGTACATAGACATAATATTTCGAACGATTTTGTGTGTTCGACTTGAACATTCTTAGATTGTTGAGTTGACACTCTAGGATAATCAAGTATACACTTCGAGATAATCAACTAACACCTCCCAGATACTCAGTTTTACACTCCAAGATTGTGAATCTTACACTCTGTGATGGCCCAACTGAACACCCATTTGTGACATTATGCGGATATAAAAATAGACTATCTATATGGCAATTCTACAGTCAAGACTCCAGTATAGCCAACTTGACTCTCTGGATAGTCGAGCTGACTATCAGTCAAACAGATCAGTCATAGGGAAGGGTGAAGTAGAGAGATCTAATAGCACAGTGCATATGTATTTGTCATATGCTGTATAGAGATAAAGAATAAACAAGATCGAAACATAGTTCAAAAAAATTATCACTGGCATGTAAAGAATATTTTTTCAAAAAGTTTTGTATCTAAAAAGTACCATACACTTCTGCGGTTTTTTGGTCTTGGGCAATAGGTGACTCTAATTTTCACAACACTTCATTCAGAGGAGTTTGTCTGATAAACAGATATCTGTTATATCGATACTCATGATAAAGTTGATTTATTCAAAATAAATTCAACGAAATATTTACGAAAAATATGTTCCAAAAATTTTCACTGTGAGCCGAATTTGAACCGACACCTTCTCTTTTCATGAGAGGTGCTTTAACCAATTCAGCTATTGCAGCACGCTAGTGAAAATTTTGGAACTTGCATTTGGTCAACCGGATGGAAGGTTAACTTACCTTCGATGTGAGTGGAGGTGTATTTTTTGGCCAATAGATTATGAATAATTATTATATTTTTATGCCTAGATATTATTATCATACATTTCATCATTGTTTATCAGACAAACTCCTCCGAATGAAGGGTTTTAAAAATTAGAGTCACCTAATGCCTAAGGCCAAAAACCGCAGGAATGTATGATAATAATATCAAGGCATAAAAATATAATAATTATTCAGAATTTACTGGCCAAAAAATACACCTCCACTAACATCGAAGGTAAGTTAACCTTCCATCCGGTTGACCAAATACAAGTTCCAAAATTTTCATTTGCGTGCTGCGATAGCTGAATTGGTTAAAGCGCTTCTCATAAAAAGAATAAAAAAATCGTCTTTATCATGAGTGTCGATATAACATATATCTGTTTATCAGAAAAACTCCTCTGAATGAAGTGTTGTAAAAATTAGAGTCACCTAATGCCTAAGGCCAAAACCGCAGAAATGTATTAAAATTTAATATTTCGATGCACATTCTGAGGGCTGTGAAGATGTTTTTTTTTTTTTTGAATTGGCATTAGGGTCTAAAATTTTTCAAATATTCTTTTTTATATGTATGTATACATACATATATTTATACATACATATATTTACACACACATAACATATACGCATTTTATAAACCTTTTAATTGTTATAAGTATCAAGCTGTTTAAATAATAAGCGTTTCGTCCTATTGCCAAGGCTGACTCACCGGACTCATCAGTGAGGCAATGTGAATCAGCCCTTGTCCTAGACACTTGAATTAATTTTTAAGCAATTTATAATTTTTGTAATTATATTAGACATTTCGGTCACGGATAGGGACCAAAATTAATTTAATTAAATTAAAAATTATAAATAATAATAAGAAATCAGTTTTAATAGTAAATAATAATAATAATAATTAACAACTATTATATTATTATTACTATCATCATTATTATCAAACAAATTAACCATTATTAATAATAATAATAAATAAAAATAAATATATTAGTTAATAAATTAATTCATCAAAAAAATAAATTGATATAATTATCATTATTACACTAATCATAATAATAATCAATCAATTATAATAATAAATTAAATAACAATTTTTTTTTAATAATAAAGTTACATGCTCTGATTGCCGATAGGAATTGGAACTTATGGAAACATTGTGAGACTTATCTTCTTACAACTCAATCAATTTTCAATCAATATTCAATTTTTGTGAACTTTTCTTTGTTTACAAATGAAAAAAATATATATATATTAAAAAATATGATACAAGACATTACGGTCACGGATAGGGACCGAAATTGAACCTAAAAGACTTGAATATTCTATGTTCAGATTGCGGATAGGAATCGGAACTTATCTTTCTCCTTCTTCTTTCATCCACCAACTCTGTGCCACTACAGGAGGACCATAAATGTAATGGAACACAATGTCACTGCACAATCGTACCAATCATTATAACACTTGATAAAAATATATATCCGCATCCACACAATTTTAAGTATTCAAATAAAAACGTTTGCCTTTCCAATTCTAAGAATGTTTTTTTTATTTTTATTTTTAAAAAAACCGGAAGGTCTAACTTTTCCGAGATAGAACCGTTCGAACTGTAACCGTAGAGAGAACTGTCAAGTTATGAGGAGTCTAAAGGGTTTAACTTTTTTGTAATACGAAGCCTCGAAATTTTTCTAGAGAGAAACGACTGGTACGTAGTAAATGCCAAAATCTTGCCTCTGTAACGGTCTCGTCAATGTAGCAACACGTGTTCGGAAAGATTCCCCCGTATGCCACCCTTACCCATGTTTGGAAACCGGTTGACAAATTCTTGAAAATTGAATTCTCAGGGTGAAAAAGAATTGATGTTTCTTGGACTACAGAATGATGAAGTAAAATTCGTAAGAGGCCCAATTTTACTATTTAATGACTTCGACCCTGTGTCTGAATAGCTTGTCTTACTTTTATACTAAATTGAAGCTTTTAAGCACTCTCAATTTAGCTGTAATAAGTGAAAATCCCATTAAGAATCGTTTGTTAAGTAATTTTATGTTTTATTAATTTCATTAAATTGAAGCTTTGAAGCACTCTCGATTAATGGGCGGTAAATTGAATTGAAATACTTTTTACTCAACCTCCGTTCTTAAGTAATGTGTGACCCGTTATTTTTTAAAGGCTTCGAAAAAATATAAAATATGTAAAATAAAAAGTATTTATAAATCATTGGTACTCTTGTGGGACAAATTTCTATCCTTCTGCAGAGGAAGTTTTTTCTTGTTTATTTATGTGCTTAGCTGATTGTAGCTTAGGCTATCGGGAAGTTTGTAACACAAGACAATGCATGCATCGTCCATGATTGTTTTAAGAATGTTTATTCAAGGAACCCCACCATCCCCTTTACCAGAGTAGGACCATTAAGTCCATTCGGTGACAAGTGCCGTTATTAAAATTGTTAAATGACATCTTTGCTGATTTTTTCGAAAGACATCGGTTTTGATTGACCCAAAGTATGAAATTTCAAAGATGTTTTTTTTTTTTTTTTTTTTTTTAATTGGCATTATGGTCTAGAATTTTTCATATAT